>JALLOR010000212.1:0-11704 GCA_036939395.1 Porosira glacialis
TAAAATAGTATCTTCCCAGATGGACACGGGGGTACGTAGCATCACCGCCATGGTTATCCGACTCTCCAGATATAATCCAGGGTAACAAACAAGTGGGGGGGGGTGAAGCCCCCCCTCAATTATCCGTTCTGATGATTTTTTCGAAAGTAAGTGGTAATGCAGTACGCCAAAAAACGTTCCTGTTTTTTGTTCGCCTGTCGATGACAGGTGCCTGTCTCAGCAGAAGGATTTGAAAAGTGGGGGGGGTGAAGGAATACCAGTGTGTGCTTGTACTTACTTTCTACATATTTATTTTTCATCAAGATATGATGGGTCGAAGTTATTCATTACCTATGTCACCCCCTTCCTACATAGTAGTATCTTTTTATTCACACAACTGTTGATTGAAAAACCATTGAGTTATGTTGAGGATGGCACCCTTCCCTCAACACTAATAACTGTTACTACTGCTAATGCTGCATCTATTTACTACAAGTAGTAATTTTTTTGGGAGGGAGCCGGCCCCCGAAAGTTGATTTGGTGGTATCGACAGACAGACGATACTTTTACTTGTGATTTTTGCGAACCACATAGGTACGGATACGCTCCAGGTCTACGAAGGAAATACTACCCTTTGACCCCCCATTTCTGCAGATAAACCCTCTGGGTGTGCACTTCCTTTTGGGTCTTTTGGGGGGGTGGCCGTTAATAAAGACAATACATCAATAGGGAAACACTTCTAAAAAAAGGAAAGAAAGGACGCCAAGATAAGAAGGACGCAAGATTTATAATTCCACGTTCAGTCATTTACTAGTTCCTACGTACCGTATGTGTCAGCTTATTGACGTACCCACTTGCACGAGATGACGCATGACGCGTCACGTGTCTCGAATAATATCTGAGTTGCGTTAAAACGTAGGAGCTCCATATTTAATACGAGTAACTTTGTGCTCGTACCAGTACCGGTAGCTCGAGAGTTCATGCACATGAACAAGATCAAGTACAAGTAAGTAAGTCTACTGTAGACCTAGGTACGTACGTAGACGTAAGTACTGACGACTTACGACGGCTCACGAACTTCGCCGGGCGGCGGGCGGAAAAACTGCTTGGGAGCTGTCGGGCAAAAAAGGAGGCACGCAGTCCACGTCGCCGATCACCCGAACACACTCAAAAGCAACGAGTTCCATGACGATTCGTTCCTCCACAACCGCACCGAGAGCACGCTCCAACGTCGCCAAACCTGTTCCTCCCTTCCCCATTGCAGTCGTCGCAGCATCTTTCTTCTTCTTGTCAGCCTTCGCCTTCGCCCCATCCTCTCCCACTTCATCCATCCTCGGTACCGCCTCCGCATCCTCCGCCGCCGCACCGACATTTCCCCCCATCGACCCACTGCACCACCGAGGAGGAGCTTTCGTCCCCCGTTCTATCATCGGTACCGCCTCCAACAAGGCATCACCCCTCCATTCCTCCTCCTCCGACCACATCATGATCGACGACAGCACCCTCGCCTCCGTGTCCGAATGCGCCGTCTCCTTCGCTGCCGCCAACGGCCTACAGGTCGAAACCAAGTCCGATTCCTCCGATAAATCAGCCGGAAGCAGCTACGTCTGCGCCCCCATTTCGCTGCTGCCCAATGCCTATCCCAAAGTCATGTTCGACCGTGCCCAGCGCTTGGCACCGCCGCTGAATGAATTGGTCGATCGCATTTCGCGGGATGGCGACTTCCTCAAGGACACGTTGAAAGATGTGCGGGACGTGGATGTCTACACCGGGAAGTTGTTGACCATGTACGAGGATCTGTACGGGGATGCCGAGAAGGGGAAGTTTGCAAGGAGTGCCGACCGCCTTGGGATTCTGAGGAGCGATTACATGCTCCACCGCAAGGACGCCGTTGCGGCGGGGGAGTACGAATTGAAGCAGGTGGAGCTGAACACCATTGCTTCCTCGTTTGCCGGGCTCGCGGCGACGGTGGCGAGGTTGCATTCGTTCTTGACCGAGAGGTTTGATGATGGTGGTGTCACTTCGTTTCTGGAGGCCAATGAGCGCGCGGTGCTCGGGGAGGATAAGGGTGCGGGGGACATGGAAGGGAAGGGTGTGCCGGAGAGTCCGGCTCTGGCGCGTATTTCCAAAGCCATGGCTCTGACGCACGAACGGTACGAGACGCGATTCCTCTCCGACAACGAGGCCGGCAAGGTACGACCGGTCGTACTCTTCGTCGTCCAGCCGGGCGAAACCAACACGGTGGATCAACGCATGCTCGAATTCGCGTTGTGGGAGCACCACAAGGTCCCCGTGGTACGAATGTCCCTGGCGGATATTGATGCCAAGATGAAATTCGACGATGCGTCGGGAGCGCTGCAAATCACCGATGACAACGAGGTTACGCGGGAGGTATCCCTCGTCTACTTTCGTGCCGGGTACGCACCTACCGATTACCCGGGGGGGGATGACGGACCTGAATGGTCGGCGAGGGAAACACTCGAACGTGGACGGGCGGCCAAGTGTCCGTGCTTGGGATATCATTTGGCGGGGACCAAAAAAGTACAGCAGGAACTGGCGCGGGCGGGGACCGTGGAACGGTTCTTTCCGGGGAACGATGAGGCGTCCTTTGTTCGTACGGCGTTTGCAGGACTCTACAGCCTGGGAGCCGATGCCAACGACGACGACCTGGCCGCCGTCATGGACGTCCTTCGTGGGGAAGGAGGTGAGGGGCAGTATGTCCTCAAACCCCAGCGTGAGGGTGGGGGGTATAATTACTACGGACAGGATCTCGCCGAAAAACTGCGGTCCGAGGTGACACTCGACGACGAGGGCAAGCCAAAGTTGAGCAAGGATTTGTCGGAGTTCATTCTTATGGAGCGGCTGTTTCCGCCGCAGCAGAGGGCGATACTGCTCAGGAAAGGGGCTGTGGAGGGGAGTGGGATGAGTATTTCGGAGTTTGGGTGTTTTGGGACGGTGTTGGTTGCGGGGGATGACGATGATGATGCTAGCAAGGTGGTTCATAATGAATACGCGGGGTTCTTGCTAAGGACCAAGTTTAGTGGGGTGGATGAGGGGGGTGTGGCTTCGGGATTTGCTACCCTTTCGAGCCCGTACCTCTGCTAGACTGACAGATAGACAGAACTAGCTACAAGTACGTAGAGAGGGAGAAAGAAAGAAATAGAAAGAAGTGTGGGAACGGGAAGACTAGGGGGGTGTGGTAGGCTGCTAAGTGGGATTTTCAGATAATCACACGGATGGCAACAGTTACACATCTTTATAAAATTGATTTATTATCAGTCATTAAAATTGATCATGTACCAATACGCAGGAAGGAAGACTTTCGTTGACAACCATAGAATTGACACTACGACTAGGTACTAGCCACTCGAAATATCTTTGTTTGGCCCATACCTGCCATATTAAAGAGATGAGATACAATTCGATACAAGCATTCTTAAACATTTTTGCCGATACATACACTTTCAAGTGCATGGTAAAACATCGGAACTACTGTTATCGAGAAAATAGAGATTTGTGTGTACCCCCCCCCGTTCCTTTAAGAGCTGTTACGTGATTAGAAACGTGAATACGGAAATTACATCAGCACAGGTTTCGTCGCCACGTCGCATCTGCATTTGTGTCGTGTGGTTTTCAGTCGCGACGGGGCGGGGATGTGTGTTTTAATCTAAAACTGCCTCCTCTGTACGATCCCTTACTCAATTATCCGCATTTTTTCGTCGGTCGAAATTCCTGAAAATCACCTTCTCGTTGACCACCATGCATCATCCGTCGAACAGTGGTTTTCTTGAGCTTCCGTTAGGGAGTTGATCGGGTGAGGAGGCCAATGTTACCCTGATGGCGTTCGAGACAAGTAAAATTATGTCCTGGGTCCTGGAGCTCGCTGGCATCTACTGTATCGGTCTGTCGGTCTGGGAAACGGAGGGTGGAGAAGTTGTACTAGCGCTACGTGTTCCTCGCAGATGTCCGACACCCGCGACGTGGTTGTTGTTATTAAGAGGATGCTATATTGTGCATGAGATGAATCAAACTTCCCGATTATGAGTAATGTGTGAATTGGAGTGCCAAATGCCAATGTATTTGATAAGGGACATAAGGGACAGTACATTAGCTCTTGTGAATGTAGCCGAACCAAGCAACCGCACAAGATTAAAAGTATAGATACCCACATCAAGCATTCATTGACGAATAACCGATGTTTTTTGTTGAATCTTATTTTTTAGGGATCGTGAACGGTTAATTGACTATCAATCGTACTAGATCGAATTCTTCCAGCGAATGACAGTTTACGACAGCCGTTTTTATCATGGTTTTCGCGCGCGGTGCGCGGCACAGTCAAGACAAACAGAAATCAATACCAGTACAACTCACGCGCATAAAAACGGCAATTAAACGTACCTGAATGGGTGCCCACATAGTGTGTGCAAGTTCCTCCGTACAGCAAGTAAATGTTTGAATTGTGTTATCGTACCAGGTATATTCGCGTACTAGTACTACCCACGGAACGTTTCCAGTCCCATGTTCTCCAAAACCTAAGTGGGGCAAATCCCGTTTCGTCCCCCCCTAGCATCAATCACAGGACATCACGGTATACGACAACCGTTTTTCCTAACGGCTATTTCTAATGTTTTTCGCACCAAGTATTCACAAGTAACTCGGTGTGTACGAGCAAAAAGATGAAAGTCAAACATAAAAGCGTTTAGAATCACAATTCACGTTCACCTACTCTGCGCGAGTAAGGACCTTTTACAAGAGATCAACTTCTGTGTTTGTGGTCCATTAGATCGCTACTTTGTGGTCAGAACACTATGGAGAGAGTGAGAGCGAACTCGTTGCCCTCGTTGCGTCGCACGGCGAAAGACGGAAAGGAAGCGGCGCAGATCATATTTGCGTGCCTCCTCAACAACGGAACTCTCCCTCCTGATTTTACCGAGAGGGTCAATATTATTTTACAAAAAGATAGAAAGCTTTCTCCGTCGGTTCAATTACAAGGTGGGTCAGACTCGGGACTTTCGTATTTCCAACTGTCCATATTGTTCGCTCATCCACTCTAACTCGACCTCCTTCGCACTCTGTACTACCGCCCCGCTTGCTTTTGACGTCGTAGATGGATATTATGTCATAGTGATGGAGACGGAAAACGAAAACCTACCAAGAATTAGTTCGACGCTACGAGCCAGAGTAATTGGGGAAACTGAACTTGCTGCTCTGAAAACTTGTAAATGGACTATGAGTGGCACTCAGTGCTCAAATATGAGTTTTGGAGATGTTCAGACACGGCACTGCTATCCCAAAGGAGGAGACGAATACAGCGACAACACGGGGGGTTTACTCTGGACAAGCATGAGTGTGAACACCCAGCAATTGTTCTTTTTTCTCAAGGATTTCACCCAATTTTGCATATCTAATCCTTTGTCTTTTGTCTCCATTTTATCAACGCAGATTAATGCGCACGGGCACGAACATTGCGAATACAGGGTCCTTTGTGTATATCACTCACCAATTAAGGAAAAAAACTCAAAAGTAAGACCCAACAAAACAATCGCCACACCACAGTTCACACATAAAAAGAGGAAACACGCATCAATATCTCGCGAAAGCTCAGGGCAAGCGATCACCACGCCTGCAGCCAACGGGTGCGTGCAGGTAAAGAGGGACATCATCTCGGTGTCTCCTATCAGATTGGACCGAGTTATCCCTACACCTTCCCCACATGCCACTCATCAGATGAGTGCTAAGACTAAGAAGAGTTTGGGAAAAGAGAGCAGTGTAAAGGACGACAAGGAAGTAAAGACGAGAAGGCAGGTGAAAGTAGAGGGGGGAAAGAACACCGAAGCTGCTACCTCGCTACCTGATCACTCTCCTTGTACGTCACCTCTCCCGTTTGAGTTTGAATCTAGCTTTAGCTGGGAATCCGAAGATCCACGGCGGGTGATAAATAGGTTCTTGTCTCGCGATGATAATGAACATAAAGCCGGATTCGCATCCATTCCTGAGGAAAGCTCTGTTGACAATTACTCTTCAAACAGCGTACCATCTCGCAACTACCACCAACATCGCGCCATTGCACACTGCCACGCTCCGCATGTACACTGTGCTAGTTATGACAGATACTATGGACCGCACTATGTTAATCATACAGCAGGATACGATGAACACGGAATTGCCTCGTTTCCTGAGCAAATCTCTGCTAACAATTCTGCCTTCAACAGCGCATCGTATCACAACTGCCACCATCATCATGCTAGCATAAACTACCACGCTCCGCATGCATGCTATGCTAATAGCATTGGGCAATATAACGGGTACTATGGACCCTACTATGCAAGTCATACAGCAGGGTCTTACTATCATGGCAACATTGGTTCTTGGTCCGATCCTCCGTCGATCAATCATATGGCATGGCGAATTCCATCACCTGCAATACCATTTATGCCAAGATCAAATACAAATTTTATGGATCCTCACAATCATTCAATCAACGGCGTGTGTCAGCGAAAAGACGAGGTCGAGATTACAGCGGATGTGAGTACTGTTTCCATTTATAAACAAAAACAACGCCGCGTCACGGTTGCACAAGTGAGAAATGTATATCAACTGATTTTCTCTCTTTTGGCTTTTTATATTTTTAATAGGGTGACACGCTGGCCGCGGATATGTTTGCTACAAAGTTGCAGGAAATGCACGAAAGCATCAAAAACGATGTCTTCGATTCTCCTGAACACCTTCGGGGTTCTTTTTTGTGTCAGTTGCAAGGCTGGGCCAAAAAGATCGCTCTTCAACCTCTCGGGAAGCACGGAAATCCCCAAACGAAGAAGGCCGACGAGATTAATATCAAGGAGGAAGAGGGTTAGATGTGTGCGCTTTACGCCATTTGGAGCTCTTCTGGAGCCATACTTTCCGACGGTCTGCATTTCCGAGGCGATGTTTCGTAATATGTTGGACTGCTCATCATCAAGAAGAAGCTTCACAAACACTTTGCCTCAAGTAATATATAAACCTTCCCAGTGATGATCTTACTACAGAAGCAATGTCAAATGAAAACTCTACAGAACATAGAATAAAAGTTGTATCAAGTTGCACTATTTGTATCAGGACAGGCATAAACATTATTAAACGATCGTCGCTTAAAAATGTGAGCTAAACAACTTCTAGTAGTGGTACCAGGTGGTGCAGTATCTCTCTCTAGAGATAGTACTTGTACCAGGTACAAGTACAACAAGCACACACGAAATAATTAATATCGCTACTACTCCACTAGTTAGTACAAGTAGTCGTACTTTTATGAGCATTTTTTTAGTGGTTGATCATTTGTGGTTTATTTGCTACTCTCGTCCCCCAAAACACTTATGTACAGTAACCCAGCCTTAAAAGTTAAAAAGTAAACGAATAATGCAGACTTTTAGTACTCAGTGCATGCTGTAGTAAGGCACTTCGGTAGTCCTCAAATGATGTTTTACTCAAGTTTTGGGAGAGAGTAAAAGGGCATAAGGCTCATGAACTACCATCTAGTATCGCTGGTGTTAGTTTAAGATGGTTCATTGGCGCAGAAAACGGGCACATATCTTGAAAATAGGCAAGCAGTATGGTAAAAAGGGTATACTTGGATGATAACAAATGGGCGCCAAGTTTATTGGTTAAAAACATTTGTTTTTTAAAGGGTTTGTCTCCTTTCAAAATATATAGTGACTTAGCTTCAATAACCGGATTACTAGCGTGATTTACCAGTACATGTTGGGCCGATCGAAAACGGGCACTGTTTAGAAAATGGGCTCCTATCTGTAAAATGGGTTTAAAACGGGCCAATACTTGACTTGGGTTTTATCGGTTTTTACGTTTATGATTGCACTTCACATCTTCATAGTATTGATTCGTGCATCAGCAGGAGAAGCAGGTAATTCCGCAGTGGAGACAAAGGGATTCTTGTACAAACAAGCTTGCTAGTATTGGCACGCTGATAAAATAAAGGTGAGTAAGGCCAAGGTTAACATTTTCATCTGGTAAGTGTTATTTTTACGAAAAAAAGTGCTTATATTTTTATAGTTTACAAACATTTCCTTCTCGTCTAAGATATTCTCTACTCGCCAAACAATAATTCTGCCTCTATTTCCACAAAGCGAGCTCGCCATGAGTTTTCTATAATGCCCCTCATAAATTGTAACATGCCTCTTTCTTTTTTACCCCGGGTGTTTCCTTTTTCAGTTCAATGTATCCTCGTCAGATTTACTTTTCGAGATGTCAATATCGTTGTTACCCCCTGTTGCTTTATCTAGTTGCTGCATCCAAATGCGAGTCTTATACATGCTAAATAGATCTCTGACGAGTTCACGAAAATCGATTCTTCCTTCAGCCTCAAAGAAGAAGGTGAGCTTGTGACGATCAAATTGATATTCTGCGTCGACGACAACCATTGGAAGGCCACGTTGTCGTACTTTAGCAGAGCAAACTCTCAAGAGTTCGTCTTCTTCCTCCCGTTTCACCTCGAGCAATGTGATTTCATCATGAGTTGCAACCCTCATAATTCTCTTGAGGTCCCCGATGCTAGTATTTGTGTTTGGGGAGAGCTGACAATTGACATCCCCCCCAGAAATACTCTCGCTGAGCCCCCCATGCATTGGCTTGGACCGACTGGCAGCAACAAACTTCTCCATCGGAGTAACGCAAAGTACAATCCCCAAATCTTCGCCACGATCAGCTTCCACTTTCACGTAGCATCCAATCTTGATATCTCGGGTGATGCGTTGCCCGAGCACAAAGTTTCTCTGCGTTCTCTTAAACTTTACATTGTACACCATCCTAGGTCCCGACTTCGTCAGACCGCCTCCAGCTGTCACCGGCTGTAACTGAGGTTCGATTTGTGAATAGCGAGGGCCCCGCCCAGTTACAGCAGCAGACATTTGTTCCATTGGTGACGACGAGGGCAAAGACCGCGAGTGTATTTGCTGCGGCGCAAACGGGTAAGCTTGTCTATGATCCCCAGTTTTCGAAGGATTTGGGGATTGGCCATCGATCCGTGAATCGTCCATGCCCTCAATATTCTCACCCGAAAATACACGTTCGTAGTTGTCATCACAGAAAGAAGGCTGCTGAACCGACGGCCGTTGATTCTTCATCGCCTGGCTTTGCTCAAAACCATAGGAGAGCATTGGTTCCGTGTGATTTCGGCAATGTTGAACCTGGTACTCCACGCCGATCGCCTCGCTCTTCCCATCCATTGTTGGATTGTAACAAGCACGCGCTTCGTCGTGCGACGGAAGCCTATGAAACCGACGAGGAGTGCCCTCTTTCGATTGGTTGTACGCGTGCCTTTGCGCAAATGGACTTGCGTTATTTCCAGTACCATATCCGTTCATACCCTCGCCGCCGCGAAGCTGCTGCTGCGGGTAGAGCTGCTGGTGATGTCCCAGCTCATTTGAACTCGAATTGTACCCCTCAAAAGATCCCCGGGTCACGACGGGGCTGCTGGTACCGATGATCTCCCCCCGACTATTCACCACGAAATGCTGCGATCCTGTGGAATGGTGCCTTCGTAAACTGGGAACGGGTGAATTTGAATTTTGTAGAATGACGGTGCGTGCGGCGCCGGTATTATTATTATCAAAGCTCGGCTGTTCCCGCGATGGGGCATTGGTACTGTAGTCATGAAACACACCGCTTGCGACAAATCCTGGTGGCGTCTGTTGTGATGTTGAGTGGGGTTGATGATGATGATGAATCGCACTTTTTCCATGCGGTCAGGGAAGAAATATTCAAGTCAGTGATTGACACTTAATCCGCAAACCCGCAAACCCGCAAATGAAAAAAATATGTGTTTAAATGAAACGACTTACGAAGGGTCCGAAGATTCTCTCCCAAACGGCATGCCTTGATGCATAGGAGGTCCTCGGCGAGATGAATCAAAGCTCGCAGAGCCGACCGCCATCCCCTGAGGTACGGATTGTCCAATTGTCCCATCCGAGGGGCTCGCCTGACCCGCGTCTCCCGGACCAAACGCAGGTATAGGTCCCCCCGCACCCAAAGCGGGTTCCGAAGAGGGAGTGGGTGAATAAAAGTTGAAACTCCCGTCGGACGTGGCGTGGCGAAGCTCGGCATGCGTGACAGCTCCACCTCCACCTCCACCTCCATCTCCACCTCCGAACGCGGAAGGAGAGTTGAATATATCGGAGGATCCGGTACTGAGAGCGTGTTCTCTACCATGTCGAGGGGGTCTGCTGACGTATCGGTCGTGGTTGCCAATCGGTGATTGGTAGATACTGTCAGGGCCGCACCCTTTGGAGGGCTGCTCCTCGTACAGGCTTTGGCTACGGCTTCGACTGTGTGCATGGGGAGATGGCGAAGATGTCGTGCCATGATGAGCTTGGCGAAATTGCGGACCTGGGGAAGAAAAGGGACTGGAGCCCGGCATGGGCATGGCAGAAATCCCTTGTTTCGTTGGGGTGGAGAGATAGGAACTTTGCGTCTCCGCTTCGCAGCTGGGAAGGTACTGTGTTCCCGCATAAGGTTTCAGGAAACGATTTCTAGAAGAACTAGAACTGTGGTGGCTGTGGCTGTTTTCCAAACGAGTGAAGCTGCCCTTTGGCCCGTCCAAATTTGAATCTAGATTTGGAGGAGGGGGGAGGGATTCGGCGAATGATAGACCATCGGATAAAAATGGTGCACTCAGATTGCCGGGAGGTGCAGATTGTGTGTTGTACTGAAAACTCCCAGAGTACCCGGCTGGCGACACGGATGAATTGCTGGATCCTGTTCCACAAAAGTCGTCGCTGAAACTTCGGCGTTGCGCCAGCAGGGGTTTGTTATTCGGACGATAAGCAGGCGACTGAGTGGGTGTTGGGTAACATTTCTCTCCTTGCGGAACAAACCCAACTATAGGCGATAGGGGGTACGGCTGAGCAATATTGGGCTTGGGTGCCACTTCCTTGGTGAAGGTGGAAGAGAAAGAGAGAGAGGCAAGCTCGGAATCTAATCCGCTCGCCCCATTGTCCGAACTATCGGAATGCAAAAATTAGTTAAGTGAGTTGCGCGAGATGGCGAAGGGAGGGAGGAAGATGCTGACGGTTTCTGATCACCGTCATCGGGTTTGGAAGGAGCGTGGGCNCCCTCCACGCGAATTGTTCTCCCGATTTCACGGGCGTACGATTGGAACAAGAACAAATAGAGAGTAGGGTCGTTCGTTGGCGAGTGACCTTCGTTGTTATTACCTCGCAGCGTCGCAGCCCCCGCGAAAAAAGCAAAATTTGAGCAGAACATGACGGTAAACATAGTAACTAGTTCCATCAAGGTTCCCATCCAAGATTGGGGCGATGGAATAGAATACCCATATATGTAACAATGTACCAGATGATAACGCGAAGCCCTTCAACAATTAATTATGTAGAGCTCCTCAAACCAGCGAATTTGGGTACTTTTTGTCCAGAGCCGTCGCAACTTCGGTTCGGACAGCTGAAGACAACCTTGCGTCGTCTACCCACCTCTTCAATCCCTCCAGTAAGGACATCCCACTCCTAAAGGGGGCATTGGCCATCATGGGAATCGATGATTCGGGTTCGGACCCCCGCGACGATTGCTGTCCTCCTTCACTTCCGGAAAGTTCGCCGCGTCACCCTCCTCGCAACTGTTGCTTCAAATCGACCATCTCCTGCCTGCTCACTACGGGGGTACTTGTGTACCAGTACTAACTCCTCACAACAACTCACAACATTATTTTTTGCCCCCCGTTTCCTAT
>JALLOR010000213.1:0-11604 GCA_036939395.1 Porosira glacialis
ATACGTGCTTGTTTAGAAGTGAGGTGTCACAGACCTGTAGCAAAAAACTTTAACTCTCACCCATCCCGTGGCGGAGAAATGATGAGGTGTCACAGACCTGTAACGACATATTTTAACTCTCACCCGTCCCGTGGCAGAGAAAGTGTGTGTTGAGGGTCTGAAAACGTACATCCCTCCAAATCTCGAAATCTGTGGCATTTTTTTTAATTATTTACCGCATTCGGTATATGTTGAATTTAAAGAATTTACCGCATGGTAAAAAATAACATGTTTTATTTTGCCTCAAATAACAAATACTACTAAATAACTAGATGAAATAGACATGGAATAAAGAATTTTTGTTGTTATTTGTATGGGGAAATATCTTCTTACCAAATTATCTAGTCGTTTTATTTTGTATTTATTTTACGCAAATTTTGGTTGTTATTTTGTGCAAACAAATAATTGCGCAACTCTCTCCTTTGATGATGTCGGGCGGACAGCAACACTTGGCGTCCAACAGGGGACACACCGATTCCTACCACTCCCACCACGACACACCTTTGCCTCAAGAACCACTTATCCCTCTATGGACAGAGACACGAAAATTATCGCCACAACAATATGAAAGAGAGAGCCTGTCTTCCGAGTGTGTGACAACTCACGCATCTCCACTGAATGTTGAACACATCCCTCCAATGATAGATGAGAACTCAAAACCCCCATAGTTAGTAAATTAGCTTTGTTTGGTTTGAAACAAATTGAATAATAGAAATAAAACCGGATAGACAAAAAATATATATAAGTAACACAAACACAAAAAATAAAGTTGAGCGTTCGGGAGTGCTGCACTATGCATCTAATACCATCATACGATGGACGTGATCACACACTCGATGATACGAGCAGCAAGTAACAATGCCTTCGCGATCATAGCGCGAACGACGTAAACATCGAAGGTGAACACAACACCAGCAAACACACCCACAAACGATTGAAGATAAGAATAACAATAGCAACATTCTGACACTGTTGGAGCCACACTGAAAGACGTGGTAACCACAATCTTAACACAGAACCGCGGCCTCCCTCACAACGATCAAAAACAATATCCATCGCAAGCACGGGCAACACCAATGAACACAAACAAAAACAAAGAACAAACACTTTCTTATGTGTGTAACCAAAGACACACCAAAATGAAAACTCCCACAACAGATACCACATCCTAAAGCGGCCCTCTACAAACGCTGAACCACAAACCCACCCTTAATGGCGAATCCAGAAACACAACGAGCACGCCAGCACGACTGTATTGCACACAAAGAATTATAGTACAAGAATAAACGAAGTACGTCGAAATAACCAACAATCATCCAATGCGGCACTCACGGAAACAGTGTGTGTATGTGCGTGGAGATGGACGACTGTCAATGATGACTGATAAATTTACAAGTAAAGTGGTACTCGATTTACCCTTACTGTACCGGTAGTGGTACATCACCCACAATAGAGTAACATTAATGTTTTTTATAATTCAATTTACCGATACAGTATCATCTATAGGTACCATATCACTACGTGTATAACAAGCCCTTCAAAAACAGCACATAGGTACCAATTCACACCATGCTTAAATACACACATTTTGCAAAACAAAAACCTGCCACAGCTTTCATTACTAGGATCTGAAAATTGGGTGAGGATAAATTCTGGACCCTGCAGCAAAACAATTGTCCCCACAGGGTC
Source organism: Porosira glacialis (assembly GCA_036939395.1). Taxonomy (NCBI): domain Eukaryota; phylum Bacillariophyta; class Thalassiosirophyceae; order Thalassiosirales; family Thalassiosiraceae; genus Porosira; species Porosira glacialis. The sequence continues at coordinate 1,729 of JALLOR010000213.1, forward strand.
CGTGACGCCTGGACTGAAATCAAGTGCTTTTCTGACTAATTTTTGGTCAAGTTTTCTACATGGTATGTATGTTGGAACCGCTAAATCACTCGCGAGTGATTTAGCGGTTCCAACAAAAGTAACTACTAAACAGGGCAAGGATTAAAACCCTCTGCCGTGCAGGGGTTTGATTCCCCATGCTGATTATCATTTCGAATACTCCTTTGTCTGCCTCAAAAATTCCCACCAGTGATGCAACCTCAACTAGAGTGGTTCCGCACCATGGTAGATAGCAGAAATATCAAGGGAGTATCAACTAAACCTTAACCGGTTTATTAGTTACTTTTTTTGGAACTTCTAAACCGCTCGTGAGTGATTTAGCGGTTCCAACAATGTACATGGACCTATATAGAACACTATTGTGGAATTTTGAGTACAATTAGTAGATGGTAACGATGTTTTGATTTATCATTTGTTTAATATTTGATCCCAGTACCGCTCTGACTTCACACAAAAGATCTCCCGCACTGTTGTGGTCTGTCTTCTTTTAATTTTTAACTTCTACGTAATGAACCAGTCGCTTTCAAAGCTAGCGCCCACGTATTGAAAAGTAAATATATTTTCAATTAAAAATCCTATCCTACTACGTTATGTAATTTTTCATGGAGATTTCATATATGTGTGTTTTCTTTATTTGGATCAATATTGAAGAAGTTATGGCTTGATGCCATATTTGACATTCATCAGCAATACAGCTCTATAAGTATGTATACTTATGGTTTACATTATGCATATTGGGTACAATGTGCTTCAGGGTGGGGGAGGGGCTTATTACTTTGAGACATTTCTCCTTGTTGGTGCTACAATTTCTTATGATTTAAAGTCATAATTGAGGGCTAAATTTATCTTGTTACCAAAAAGAAGGAACTCAGGATAAATAAAATATTTGAATTAAGCTTAAAATTTAGCAAATGGAGGTTTTTATATAAAATAGTTAACCGTAAAACTACCAGGCTTAGCCAATATTTGGAACACTGTTAATTCAAGATAAGTTAGAACACTTTTATTATAAATGTTATATCTCGGCAGTCTAGTGTGAGCACCATTCAGACAGTTGAATACTGTTGATCTTTTCTTACCTTTATTTTGATATATATATTACCATATCCACATGGTAGTGGTGATGTGGTGATGTCAGCGGAAGAATAGGTGCTCGGAACATGTATAAATCTTCAAGTGTTGACCATATGTTTACTACTGTATTACGTACTTTCTATGAGTGCATACCAGCTATGAGAATACGTTTTACAAGTACTTGTAGACCTATTCAAACTATCTTCAGTTTTTATTCAAACATGATAATATGAACTTACTGTTGTCACACAAATTATCCCCAAGTAATGTTCATTCTTTGAATGAAAGACACTGACAACTTGCTCCGGGTTGACAGACTCTTATGTCGACAACAAGTTGCTGGTGTCTATGAATAATTGTTGTGTTTGTTTTTTAATCTTGTTGCTTGTGTTGTTGTTAATACTAGAGCTGTGTTTGTTTCAATATTCTAATTTCTAATTTTAACTTTGTCTGCCGTTATTTACCCCACTTACCAGATGCGAACAGTGCCAAGAAGGCACAGTCCACCAAGAAGGTGCCGTCCGCCAAGTATGTCCACCCAAAAGGTATCATCCTCCCGGAAGGCATGGTACGCTCACACCATCGGTGGCGCTTTTGTACCATATGCACACTGCAGGGGCACGTTGACAACATGATGATGAGTCACCAGTGACGTGACGATAACGCATCAGCGAGGAGACGACTTGATCGGGAGACGACAAGAACTTGAAGGACATGGAGACTCAAACAACTTGAAGGGCACAGAGTCCTGAAAAAAATCAAGGGCACAGAGTCCAGAAGAAACTTGGAGGGCATGGAGTCCCAACATGACTTCAACTGGGTGACTCATCCCTGCCGGTTTTTCCCATGAAACTCATGCACGCTGCAAATCCCCACCCCAACCAGAACTTAAAGGGCGTGTTTCCGCCACACGGTGTGCCCAGAAAGCACTGTTTTTGGTTTAAAATAAAGTCAATTCTGAACAAATATTTTTTTAATTTAGACTCTAGTACAAACTCTACGTAGTGTTATAATTTATATTCACTAGTTTTTTTGTATTTCACCATGAAAGTCAATATTTCTCTCCACAGGCAATGAATAACCTCAAACTCTTCAATAACATATTGTTTGGGGTACATCGGTGTTGATGTCAAGATATCCTAGCTTTGTTCAAACTATTGGATTAGCCTGGTATATTATGTGAAGTTTTCTTTTTGTTATAAAAGGGAATTTCTTAGAAACTAAAAGTTGTAAGTTTTGACGGAAGAAGTGTTCTGTACGTCCCCTCTAACCAGAATGATTAAAATTGATAAAGACAAGCTCCTTTTCAAGCAATAAATATGATAGATGGGTGTTTCTCATCAAATGATTCACATAAAGCTATACATGTAGTTTTTCCCAGAAAGGGAAGTCCCTAGAAAGTGGAAGGGTGATTCCATGCCCAGAGACCTATGTATGTCTCCAGCAAAAATGGGTGAAAATAATGAACAAAGGATTCTAGTCAAGCAACAAATATGATGAATTGATTTTTGTGTTCCCAAAGTCCACAAAGTTGTGTTGATGCTAGAAGGATGTCTGAAGAAGCTATTTGTAATAATGTACTGAAATAAAACCCCACTTGCCATGTAATTGTGGAAAGTAATAAGTAACGAAGCAAACATATTGTTCCAACATTTATGTGAAAAAATTTTGTGTGGATAAATAGCCGAATCAATATTACAGTTCAAAAGTAAAAGCATTACAATGAGCTGAAATCTACAAACATATTGATTCATTTCTTTAATTTATATGGTGGTAGTCTTGTTATATATACTTTTGTACTACTTGTATGTATCAATTTTAAATGTAACATTTAAAATTGAGTTGTTTTATATCATTATCACAGTATATTATATCTTAATGAAGTCCCCACCCAATAATGGCTATAGAAATCTAGATGCTACATAGATGGATACCTGATATGCAGGAGTTATCCCAAAATTCTCCTTTCAATTGTAAGACTTTAATCCACCACACCCCAATCATGCTGGAATGACACACAATTGAGCTCATTTTGCACCCACCACATGGCTGTGGTGAACTATGCCAGGGTTCGAACTTGCAACTCCGAGCTAAAGACAGGATGTGTTAACCACTACATATACCACATAGGCTATACATATCAATTTTAAATGTGTTTGTTGTAATGTATGTACTGACCTATTGTTTCTCTTGGTTGTTCTACAGTATTATCTTTAAACTTCCATTACTAAAATCCATTTATACGTAGACATTCCCAGACTGACCCTCTCCGAAAGTGACGTGTTCCAGTTTTAATAATAAATCCTTTCAATTTGAATGTGTTACACAATAAAGGCATGGTACAGTATATATACTTACATTTTTTCTTAAACTTAAATACCTAACTTACTTAAATCACATTTAGAAGGTAAAATAGTAATAGAGTCATATTTTACCATACTAAGAGTGCAGTGTGTAAAACCCCCTACTTATTTTGTGTACACTAAGAACATGTGGTATATATGTAATGATACACAGTGTTACACAGAAGCCATATTTCATTGTACTATGCTAAAGGGGGGTTGAACTATGAACTATGAACTATGAACTATGAACTATGAACACAGATGAATAATGAAGATCAAAGGTATAGCATCTCTATTAAGTCAGTAAGGGAATTATGAGAGTTATATCCCCACTGATGATCAATATCGTATATGTAGCTAGATGTCCCAGTTTTCTGACACTATAGTGTTGCCCCCCAAGTTAATGAAAATATGGCTAGCCCTGATTCAGTATAAGGCCTATGGCACTCCCACAAATTGTCCAGGTACTTATTCCACTTGTTGATTTTCGTTGACCCTCAGGCAAGTCAACATGTTAGTTTCATACAATACTTCATGATGAACAAGCACAGTATGGAATTGTGGGTCAGCTTCAAGGAACACAACCAAATCAGTTACTACAAATTACATCATCACTGATATCAAGAGGGCTGAAGTCCTGATCCCTAGCATACATGAATACATAAATGACTACATGCTATATATCTAAATCACTCCTGAATTATTTTTTGCATGTTATATTTAATGTAAGCTCTATGTAAATATGATAATGAATAATTCTACATCTTAACAAGGACTATAGAGCAGTTGTTGGTATTGATTGCCATGGAAGCAATTGTAGCAAGAGGGTATTCATCAGTGACTTCAACTATAGTTTCAAGATTTCCTCCACCGAAATTTGGACCACCCACGGTGAAGGTGGAACGTACTCCATTGGCATCATCATAGGAACTGACAAGAGCAGAAGAGTGTCCATGTTTCCACAAGAGTGACCAGTGCGCTGCTACATACATGCAAACCATTTCTTATCATGCACAAAGGTTAGGCATCAGACTTGTGAAGCATGGTGAAGAATGGTCCTAAAAGCTACTTATAGGCATCATTCAGAAAATTCAGCATGAGCATCCCCAAACTGGCGGCAGCACAATTTACGGGGTTTCTGACCTTGCTGGCTTTTGCCATTCTCACTTCAACTTCACCAGTTAGGTTCTTAACCACATCAAACCGCAAGAGGAGTGAATTAACAATGAATGGGATGACTGACTTCATTTAATTGAGCTGTGGATGATATTATTTTAGTATTATGAAATGAAGACCAGCAGTAGATCCTTCTTATGTACAAGTACATAATATTTATGGCAGTCAGTGGTACAACTCCTTTACTGTAGTACCAATGCACATCCCAGTATATGTATGGACTTGTCTTGGGCTGGAAGGTCGATCTTCACGACTGCATGTGTGGTACTTTGACTACTGGTACAATTATTTACTTACTTTTAATAAAATAAAGACATACATATCTTAAGGAATATTCACTTCCTTAACTGATACACACCATAGACAGACATGTTATTGATACCGTTACCCATTCAGTCCAGGTTCTCAGCTATTTCCCTCCTCCTATGAACCATAGATTTAAAATAACACTCACAGCCTATATCAAACATAATAGATTTTGAGCCTTTTGTGGGCTCGGACCACCAAGATGCTCCATCCTCTCAGCTCATGGCAACTTTCCCCTATGAGTTCCTGGGGGTTGTGTTGATTGTTGGATTGTCTTTTCACAAGCACACCAATCTTGTTGGCTATGAGAACCTTCCGCCTGCACACCCAGGAGTGCATCTTCTTTGTGTCTCTTGTTCAAGACACTTCATCATGAACCTCTCACAATTACTTCAAGGTACCCCCAAGCGCGCATTACGAGCGTCAAGATCGGATCAGATGCGTTGGGACTGGGATTCCACATGTCTGAAGTTGATGAATTGTTACCGCCGCACCTTTGAACCTCATGACAGCACAGAGCTGTTAGATGATTCCCCTCACCGTTTTGTACATCAGTTCTTGTCACAAGGCTTGCTGCCAGCCACTTCCGCACCTTTTGTCTAGTTCAACCATCAACCGTCGCGCTTGAGAAGCACACAAAGGATATTAACCATGTGGCATCGATGGTATCCACCCGCTACTGAACTTTTACATATGTAATCGTAATTTGTGGGTCCCTTTGCGTAGTCACAATACTGCGCTCTGCGATAAAACAGATTGTCTGGCGTATATTTCTCTAAATACTGATACCTTATGACAAAGTGTGGATAATATACAACTGGATCTACAATGCGAAAGTATGTTTTCCATACAAAGTATCACCCTTTCAATAATCACAGTTGTGTGACATTATTAAACTGGCTACCCAGGATTTCCTTCCAAAAATGATGTGTAATAGAAATACACATTGGCAGGTGGTGTATGTCCCAATGCAACTTTGAGGCATCACTTTGGCATGGCTGCTTCCATCAAGGTGCTAAAGACATATACCATCTTCTCTTGCACTTACGGAGGGTAAATACTCTTGGCGCTATATACAGTACCATGGTGTGTGTCCTCAGTAAACTCCAGTTCTTATCAGGAAGAGGCACTACATAAGCATCCTCAAAATTGCGACTCTTCTCCTCTATTATTGAACACAATTAAAGAATTTTAAGTGTTCTTAAATCTCAGGGGATTTAGATAAAAACCCTATATTGCGCCTTGATCAGCACATATGTAGGGGATACAATGAGAAATTGGTTACATATTAATGCATAAATTAAACTAATAAAAGTACATGGGGTCTACATTAATAATAAAATAAAATGTTTAACTTTTTAATCAAGAATCTACACGAAAACTTGGAGCTAAACATCCCAGTATCTTCACTTACTGTGAGGGATCTAGGTGCGTGTTGAGAAGTACCATATGCATGTGGTAGGGGCTACTACTAACATTTCAAAAGTGCTTAAAACAAACCCAATAGTAGAAACAATTTCGCACTGAAATGAAAGGATATTTACAGTAGGTAGTTGATGAGCGTTTACATATGTATGAAGTGTAAATACGTAGGAAGATGAGCAGACTAGTACCGGTTTCACATATTGAACAAACGAGGGGCTAAGACTGCATTTTTGCCGCTGCCGGGGTGTGCCTGGACATGTCATGAGCGCATGAATCTGGTACACACTTAGGCGTGGGGACACATAAACGCAAACAACAGCAACTACTACTGCACTGTTTAGTCTTTCACTTGTCAGGGTGGGAACTGGTAATAATCACCATCCCAAAGTACGTGAATACCAATCTGAGTAGATCTGGAAAGGCGAAGAGGTCAAAGGGGGGCTATTGGAACTCCCATACCAGATACTGGGTACGGTACAGTGGTCCCTGGTGGTTAGGGGATGAGGAACGCAATGGTGGGGTATTGTATAAGGTTGAGGTTGTAACTTGGGGATTCTTGCAAGTGATATTACAAGATTTCTTGGTGCAGTACCAATAGGATGGTGTGTTGTATCTTAGACATGGTGGTGCACGGATGATGTATGAGCCATTTTGTAAGGCAGGTGGTAATACCTTGAGCCAGTTTTCACTAGCATACGGTGGTCAGGGCTGTGGTTGGATATGTGGAAAGACCATGTTGTCAGTATGGGTGAGGCAAGCACTGAAGAGAAAGTACACACCCAAGTATGGATGTAGGGGGTGCATTCGTGATACTGCAGGGAGCATGTGATGGTGAAACACCGGCTCTTGGGGATTTAGTTATTGTTGATCAACATGATGTTGTAAGTCAATCGGATTTTGGCATGGCGAAACATCTCCGGAGAGTAGGCCGAACGGGCGACCGTGGGGTGTCTTGGTGGAAATAAGGCGTGGGGTGAAGCTAGGCTCCCAGTCCAAGATGTCCGTTGGGGCATCGTTCCGGTTTGCTCTCCATTTTTTGTTGATAAAGTTGGGTGGTATTTATTAAGGAACTAGTAACTTTCATGTAGCACATCACGTGGAAACAACTTAAACTAGAGCGGGTGTGAGTTAAATTTCTTCTCATCCAAAAAGAAAAAGTGCATGGGGCTATATTAGGTAGACACATATGCTTTTAAATAGGATTGGTGAAATATTACATATGATGTTAGGCTAAAATGCTAACACCAGCCCTAGCTAGGTGGAACCCTCCATTCCCACACAGGCTCAGTGTTTTGAACACAAAGGTGAGTTGTTGAAAACATCTCAGTGTATCTCCCACATCTATGGTGAGCATGTAAAAAAAAGATAGAGAAATAAATGATCCCTAAGATGTTATAATGAATCTGGGGTGTAAAGTCACTTGAGGCGAAACTGACACAGAAAGGGATTACTACATAGAAACACATAAACTATAGTAAATATAGTAGAGCACGTGATATATATAAATCAATCTATGTATTAGTAATATCAAGATGATCAATGTTGAGATTGTCAACTTTAACTGGAACATTATCCAGATTGATATTCATATGATGCAGGGTCTGAGCAGTAGCATTAGTAACTGCCACCACTTGTTGCTGAGCCAAGGATATATTATTTTGGATTTATATGTGCACCGAAGCTGGATATATATTGGGGGCTTATTTGCCCTACCTGTATGATAAATATTGGCAGCGGTCACTTTCATAGAGGCGGGAAAATGAGAGATAATGTCAGGATCTGTGATCCCTTTCACCAATGTTGCAGCATTACAAAATGCTTTGGACAAATCTGGACACCAAGGTACTTAAAGCTTTCCACCAACAACATATAATCTAAGGGGCTGATGGGCATATCAGTCTGTCTATGACAAAGGTAAATTTTCTTGATGCGAATTGACACCTGTATGGCAGTTCTTTTTCAAAGGTGGTGCATATAGAGAATGGGCGGACGAGCTTTCCGGCGCCATATTTGTTACATCAATCTGAGCCATATTTGTTTCGTCCATCTGAACATCGTGCACCCTTGCATCGTAGATCACTTCCTTAATTCGTATTTCACACCCTTTGTCGCCATATGGATCAGTAAGTGGGACACATACCGGAGTTCCAGCGGATGCCATGGGACCATTGATGACGATGTTCAACACCACGAGGTTTTGAAGAAGATGCAACCTACATAGCGGGAAACAACGATCCCCTCGGCAAAGTCTCAAGCTCCAGGAAACTGGATTTATAATATTTCAAAACATTTATCAAGGTGATATGTGGCACAGCATTGAAGTTAAAAAGTGCTCCAGACCTCCTTCTAGCTGGCAGCAATGTCCTTTGCATTGTTGCTTAAACCATTAGTCATCACAACCCCGGTTTGCAGCCATAGCTTAACATATAAAATGTTGTAAATATAACAAAACCCACATAATACGGATCAACAACACTTGTACTTTGCCCCTGGAGGAGATTTAATCATCAGCTCACTTGCAGCTCAGGTATGTATTCTTGCGAACGCAACTCTTTAAGTATGCTAATACAATATACTGTATAGCGTTGCAAATACTATCCAATGGAACACATAGATTTGTTAAGCAGCTCAAAGGTTTGGGCATACAACTCACATTTTAATACATAGCATGTGCGGTGCGTGATCCATGATCATCTCATCTTCTGTAAACATCGAACAGACAAAACGCGGGTCGTGTGCGCGGATGAGCATTACGGTGGAGAATGTCGTTGCCGTGGCGAGAGAACGAAGAAATCTGCGACGACGGCGGCGATGAACGCCTCCTCTGTCGCCTCCTACCTCGCCGGAGTGGCGCAAGTATCGGTGACAGCGGTGTTGGTGGAAAGAAGGACTCGTGAGCCGGGAATAGTTCATGTCTTACTGTACTCAAAACTGAAAAGTTCGCCTTTATTACAAGTAGCCAGTACGGTAGACTGTAGGCTCGGCGTGTTTTCACTTACCTGTCTGGCGCCAAAATTTGAATTGCGTTCCTCGCGTAAAGGAACCTACTTCTTATTTACTGTAATACTTCTCTATGAAAATATTATCAGCAGTAGTCATATGTTAGTACGTACAGGACATTAAAAAAAATGGAACAAAACTAAGATCTACGTAATTATGCACTGTTTCGAGTACCGAACATTGGAACTTGAACAAAGTGGAACTGAGATATCGTTTACCGGCTTTTTGGAGGTAGTAGTAGATATATTTAATCATAAAGTCGCTTTCTACAGTCACTCTATTATTGCTGCATACGAGTACTGTACTTTTATCCCTGGGTGCCGAGCGAAGAGGAAGCAACATTGTCGAAGCACGTACGTAAGAACAGGAATAGCATTAGATCGAGAGAGAGGCAAACAAACATGGTTCTAAGATGCAGAATATTAAAATAAGGACAAGCTAGCATGCGAGATTGGCATTCAACCATGGCTTATATTATCAGCATTGGATTGTAACCATGTTTCTCAGAAGG
>JALLOR010000214.1:0-11605 GCA_036939395.1 Porosira glacialis
TCGTCGTCTTTGGTACGTTTAGCAAGACCTAAGTCCAGAATAACAGCGTAACCCTGACTGTCAATGACCACGTTTTCTGGCTTCAAGTCTTGGTGTACCACGCCCTTGGAATGCATGTAGTCACAAGTTGAGTCCCGCGTTGAGAACGAACGAAACGATTATGCTTTTGGTGATTATGAAACACGCTCGTACCGGTCTTCACCCTCAACTAGAGAGATTACGTATCACAGTATATTAACTTGAGAGGGCCAGACCGAACCCGATGGTTATAGCGATTTGCATACTAGGTCGGCACTCTACTGCCCGAGGTGGCATAAATGAAGCATACGTAATAGTGGTACACGGTCGCCGCCCCGTTATCAGTATGTCCGTGGTCTGGTTCTTACGCCTTGTCCTCTTGAAAGTAAATATAAATATTTTAGCCTGTTGCCATCATGTTTTGATTATTGACCGGACCAATGTCATGTTATTCGTATTCACAAAAAGTAAATCGTACGATTTAATACGGCAAACACAAATGATTTTTGACAATATTCTGCCTATTTTAAACCAACAATCGCGCCGGCACTTTTAACACTACCAGAAATGATAATGTTTAGCCTCGTGCTTTAATTTTTTAGTCTATATTCATATTGACCGGATCAATATCATGTTGTCCGAATTCGCCACGAAATAAATAATATGCTTTGAATTCACAAAAAGAAATCCTTTTTGGCAATGTTCTGTCAATTTTACCAACACAACGACATGAGGTTTGATTTGTGTGTATATTTTTACTAGTTGGTCGTTCCTAAATAATGTTTTACAACTTTGTTACTGATTTAATTACTACGTAGTCTCGCAATGCTGCCTCTCATCGGGTAGTTCATGAACAAGTGATGTGATGATTTGGACTTCGATACAAGTGATGTCATTGCCTCATCTGACGACTGGGGTGGAATTATCATCGGCAGAGGACTCCGGTTTATGACTTTCCGGAGCCCAGCTCATTGGGGAGGTCTTCTTCGCCTGCTTGTTCTACTCTGACACGAGAAGAAGACAGTAAAAGGGGGATGCCTCCCTCGTGTGGTTCACGGACAAGCGATGTGATGGCTTGGAACTCTTTTTGTTCCTCCGCGGTGGTTGTGGTGGTTGTGCGACCGGACCTCTTCAACCAAGAAGGTCAAGAGAAACATTGCTGCTGCTGATTCTGCTGCTGCTGCTGAATATGAATATGAATATTAAAAGTATGGGTTTTGCGGACAATGGATGATGAGAATGTCCACGTTTGTCGAGCGGGAGGCATTGCCTGGTCACACTTCAATTGTCAGCAACCAGGCCTCTTCAACCAAAATCTCAAGGGAAGGTAACAATGACATTTCGCTGCCCAGTAGGTGGGATAATTTGGTGGCTTTTCAGGAAGAGCATTCATGGAGCTTGATGATGGTACTTCCTGTGCTTCTTCCTAATATTTTGATTCATCCAAAGGTTCCGAGCGTGGCTCAAAAACGACCCGGGTGGATCAAGTTCCTTGTTATTGAGCTTTGTCCAATCCATTTTATTGGCAAACCAAGGATGATTCTTAATTTCGCCGCCTCCTAGGCGTTGGTTAATATCAACCACAAGCAACTTATCGATCAAATCCTTGCACTCAGCTGATGCGTAAGGTTTTTCATGGAACGCATACAGTAGTTTGCTGTTTTGATATCCTGAAATATAGCTTTTGTGAAGGCCAACATACGATCACGAGGATCACGATATGTGCTCAACTTGCCTGTTGGCCAAAAGGGTAAAACTCCATAAATCAGTTCGTATAGCATAACACCCAATGACTGAAATAATAAGACACCAAGAAACAAAAGAGAAAAGGTAAGCACGAGAAATGAATGAGAATCTACGAAAAAGAGCTTATTGTTCTTTCGGTGTTGTTAGGGATGACTCACCCAATAGTCTGCTCGGTTGTCGTATCCACCCTGCTCCTCATCAATAACTTCAGGAGCCATATAAGGTACAGTACCAACTCTAAATTCGTGTATCATTTCGTCGTCTTTGGTACGTTTAGCAAGACCTAAGTCCAGAATAACAGCGTAACCCTCACTGTCAATGGCCACGTTTTCTGGCTTCAAGTCTCGGTGTACCACGCCCTTGGAATGCATGTAATCCAAGGCCTCGATAAGGCCTGAGAAAAAGAACCTCATGTGACTCTCCATCCCTGGTTTTGTATTCCACTTATGCGAGCTGAGCACACCACCTGGGTAGTAATTTAAAAGCATCATATGCGTAGTGTGAACGCCCCCAGAGTCCAAGAATGAAGAATGACACTTTACAATGAAAGGGTGGTCAAGCTCCCTCATGATTTCCTCCTCCAGCTCAGCATCGTGAACAAGTGTCTGCTTTTTCAGAGCAAATACCTGTTTACTTCTCTTCATACGGACCAAGAAGACTTCCCCAAAGCTCCCTTTGCCCAACGGTTCCCGCTCAGCAAATTCTAGATCGCGGACACTGTTGACATCTTGGTGGGAGGGAGAAATGGCAGACTGTGTGATAGCTTCTGTAGAATGGACGCTGATGGGAGTCTCCGAGGATGTATGGTACGATACTCTCGACGACACCAAACTCGTTCTACTGAGAGGCAATGCCGGCGGCCTGGTGTTTTCGTCTGACAACTTCAGAGCAAACATACCCTTGCAAAGATCGGCCATTGCAGAGGGTGGGAGGGTTGTCAGAAAATTACAAATATCGTCCTCCAAACCACCTTCACCAGAAAGTGACGAAGGTGAATCTGACTCATCGGTGCTTGTGTGCAGCAGCAGGGGAGCAAATGAATTATGAACCTCGACAGGGTTGGTGATATCTCCACTTGGATCAGTATTCGACGACGCTGCTGTCGAATCAGTTGGAGCTCCAGAGATACTACCAGAGAAAGACGATGACCCTGCTGATCCAGAACGTGAATCAGATGACCGGGTGGTAGAAGTACCAGTCGACACTACTCCTGGACAAGATGCACGTCCCAATGATCCGGAGGGAAGACCATAAAACGAAGACGTTGTCTTGGAAGCAACATAACCTGCACCTACACCTGCACCTACACTCAAACCTGCCTGCTTGCCCATACCTTTCAGTGGACTCGGACGGATTGTGATAGATGATGGCCCCGACAGAGAAGAGCTCGACTTCAGCACAGCTGTTGTGCAGGGTAATGATAACCCCGCTGCTACTGCACCACATTTCAACCCTCCACGTGGATCAATGATTAAGGCTGAAGCTGAAAAAATAGAAGCTCCAGAGATACTACCAGAGAAAGACGACGGCTTTGATGACCCAGACAGTGAATCGGATGACCGGGTAGTAGAAGTACCAGTCGACTCTCCTCCGGTAAAAGATGCAGGTACCGATGGTCCGGAGCGAAAACCAGAACACGAAGAAGTTGTCTTGAAAGCTGCGTTCTTATTCACAAACGATGTCTTTGAGCCTGAAGTTGTGGACGCAATATCACTGGCATCGTTGGTCTCATCTGTGGCGCATAGTTCTTTTCTTTCCTTCATCTCGCGAGTCTGCAGTTCCACCACAATCAACCATGAAAGAAGATAGATCAACCATGAAAGAAGATAGTGACTACGATCGATTAATCTTTGAGCAAGCGACTGACTCTTCGTGATGGTGGTGACGGCGTTGTAGAATTCTGTTTTTGTCTGCGTCTTGCACACCCAGACCTGTAGCAGCTTCATCATGTACGACCTTGTTGCAATGTTGCAATGATGAAGGACGACGAGAGAATGATTCTTCGTGACGGTGGTCAGGTCAGTGCAAGTATCGATAAGAGATATGCTGACGAACGGTACCTGTCGATATTGAGAGAGATGGTGCGTGATCCGTGGTGAGAGTTAGAAGTTAGTGGCATATTCATACTAAAATAAAGACAAGCTTTTGCGCAATACACACTTACCATAGCTGTCGACTGGGGTTTCACAACTTGAAGAAGGTTGGCATGGCAGACATCCAGATTGGGGTCTGGATACGGATACGCTCCTTTTGAGGACCAAACATCTTGGAGCGAAGCAAGCCGTCGCTGCTTTTCTTCCTCGTCCAGGAAGTGGGCAACCGCAATGAGAATAAACCATGACCAAAGGGTATTATCTGAGAAGGAGGGTGATGAGGTCCACAGTGATGGAGGCAGTCCGTTTGGGATGCTTGCATCGGGAGTAGCATGTGGGGCAGAGTAACCACTGCTTGGGAATGCTGGCGGCTTTGGAAAAATTTGCAAAGACAGTCGTTGTATGGCACTCGGCAGAATCAATGGGGGTGCAGTGCTCGAAATCAAAGATATGCCGCCACTATAATATGGGATATTTGGTGGCATCGATGGCTGGAATGAAGCTGACAACTGGGCCTCCTTGATTTGCCGCCGGGTCATTCCCATTTCCTCGGCGTGCCGCACGTTGACACCCCTTATCTCGGACAAGAGGAGATCGATCGTGTTCGTGTACAAGATCTCTGCGACCACCCAAGACTTCTCGGCTTCCTCGGCCTTCGAATTCTGCCGTTTGACCTCCCGTTCGAGATCCTCAATATTTCGTTTCGCGGCGTCAAGCTCCCGCTTCAATTCTACTACCTCATCCCATACATCTGCATCTTCATCACAAACCACTTGTGGAACTCGAAGGCGATCCTCCTCCAACAGGACCTTGACACCATCACTGACGACGCCGTCTAATCCTCCTCCCGCCGTAGCAGTTGTTGAATCAACCGCTGCCGTTTCATTGAAAGAAGAACACGAATCATCACAGTTCCCAGCGACCATTAAGTTATTCGGGAGTCTGTTCGGTATGCTCAGCGCCTGTACCATGTGCGCAAACCTCCGATTGAACACCACCCAGCTGTACGGCACCATGATGTGGTCGGCACCACTGCTCCTAACAAAGCTCAACCTAGTCGCCAGGGCATCGAATGTACCGTCGAATGTGGTGCAGGTGCAGTTCCAACGGAGACATCCCGAGAGGAGGATCCAGGATACGGGGGTGGGAACGACGAAGACCGACTCCTCGGACTCGAGGTGGTTTCGGAGGGAATGAGATAGTAGCAGGGCGGGCATGGTTTCGTGCTCGGCAGGTTCGTCCTCGAGGAAGCGGGGGATCATCGCCAGGAATTCCGAGTACACAAAAGGGTCCGAGGGGAGGGACGCAAATATGATAACATCGCTGTCGTCCATGAAAAAACTAGCGTCCGTGGAGCGGAGATCGGACAGAAGGAAGGTTGCGTGCTCGGCAGGTTCGTCCTCGGGGAAGTGGGCGATCGTCGCCAGGAATTCCGAGTCCACAAAAGGGTCCGGGAGGAGAGATGGAAATGTGATGACATCGCTGCCGTCCATGAAGAACCTGGCGTCCGTGGAGCGGAGATTCGACAGAAGGAACGACCACCCCCCGTGCTCCCCTTCCTCATTCCACGGTTCCGCCACGATGAAGGATACACCGAAGCGGCCGTCGCCGTCTCGGGGACCACCGTCACAGTTACTGGCCCAAGCCGACCGGACGTTGTGGTTGTGACGAACATTTTGGATGGACACCGTCGAGGAGACGCCGACGACTAGAAAGGGAGGGGGTGTTAGGTTCTTCAAGGAGCGGGGGTATGCATAGTTCCAAGAGTGTCCGGACGAGGAGAATGTGACGGTGGGTCTGCTGACAAAGTCGACGGTGGTAGTGGTGGCAGCGGTGGTAATTCCATTTGTGGTGTCATTATTTTGGCTCTCGCTGGACGTCTCGACAGTAGCGAGTGTTTCCTTCCGGAAGGCGCGGACAAAGAGGGCCGATGACGACGATAGTGATGGCGCAATTTGGTCGCCATGCTCTGGAGCAACAGCACTCCCGCTGGTGGCAACGGTTGAAACCGCCGGAGAGAAGAGGAGCAGCAGCAGCAGCAGCAGCAGCAGCGGCGGCGGCAGCGGCAGGATGGGCATCGTGGTTGTTTGATTGGTGGGCGTCAAAGAAAACGCAAAAAGTGTGAGTGATCTTGACACTTCTTGAATCGTGTGTTTTTTCTTTTTACAAGAGATACGGCGGAACTCGTAATGCGTACACTCATATTCTTCGTAGACTGTAAAACTATATCAGCAAGAGGCACGGAGGAACTCCTATTCTGAAAATGCCTCCTTTGAAGTATAGTCGTGGAATTCCCACAAGACATGCGTTGGTAGAACTCACCTGAAAATACTCCTGCTCGGGTAGACACGGGCATTACCCTTGAGCATGTAGCATGCATACGTACAGACGAGTTGCTAGTCAAGGCGGGGCCTCTTAACAGTCCTCCGGCGGTGGTGGTGCGGATGACGATGACGTTTCGTTGCTCTACTCCCGCAATTTTCCCGACACGGCATGAACCTGCACCTTGGCAGGATTGTGACTCTTCCCACTACTCTTTGCTCTTCTTCCGACTCAGCGCTCTCGTCGCCAGCACGCGGTAGCGATTCACAAACTGCACCTGCGAATATCGCTGGGGATACATACCCCAACCGACTCACCCTCGCGGCCTCAACGACACCCGCACAGCTGAGCTGATCAGCAATCAAAGCAGCATCAAGAAAACATCGGACACTAATAGGTTGTTGGGTTTGAGGCATCGAATGTATTGGGAGAAGAACACGCACTTCCAGTTCTCAAGACCGATCATGCCTCCCGATTCCTCGGTGGTATTGATCGCGCCTGTCAGAGCACTATAACGCTCGACGGAACGAACAAATGACAGCGACCTATCGGCATTGTTCGAATGATACTCGCCCAGCAGTCCGCTCATGTTTGACGAAGAGATCCTGGAAAATATCCTGCCGGGTCGAGATTTCTCACGCCCGACAGCATTTCCTACGCCAATACGATTCCTATCCGGGCACCCTGCGCTCCGAGCATGCCGCTGCCGCCAACGTCCTGGAAGTCAATCTGTCCCGCTAACACTCTCCTCGACAACGTTGCTGTCATCATTGTCATCAGTCGCAAACCGATCCGACGACGCCGACCGCTGGGATATGTTTCTAAACTCGGCCAAGAGCTCCGCGTCCTCAGCACCGCCGCGATCGATCTGGAACATCGATGGCATCGTCGACGAGAACGCATGGTTGTGGCCGCCTCCGCCTCCACCGTTGACTCCAGTTCCGACCGTCAATGTCGTGCCGGCTCTATTCGCCAAGAACGAATTGTTTTGGCTGAAGGGTCGTTCGCCTCCACCTCCGACCGTCGATGGTGTACCGGCTCTATTGGCGAAGTACACATACTTCTGGCAACCAGCAGGCGATGGCGATGACAATAATCTTGACGTCATCGATGCCGCCGTACGAAATCCGTGTAAAGAACGATGCGTCCACTCCGTCGGGGGACGCCTGGGATTTCGTAGCAGTTGGAGAGGACAATCGATGGCAGCGGCGCCGCGAGGCCTTGCGACCCGAGATAAAGGTATATGTGTTGGCATTCTTGTGATAAAAACGGTTAGATTCCTTGAATTTCCTGCATCCTTCATCTCTGTCCCCCCAGCCGAAAGATCGACGATACCGACGAGCTCCGCATGACGTCCTTCCATCATTCGAGGACCCGTCGGCACCCTCCCCCATCACCCGAATCTACAATATGATTCCGAGCCGGGTACCCTGCGCTCCGAGCATGCCACTGCCGCCAATGTCCTGGAAGTCAATATCTGCGTCGCTCCAGCCAAAGTTATCAGCCCCAAAAGTCGGAAACAGCCGATAAAATGAGCCGCCAGGAACATTTCGAGGAAGAGCTCCTTCAATTCCTTCGTTCTTCATCTCTGTTCCCCCGGCCGAAAGATCGACGACACCGACGAGCTCCGCATGACGTCCTTCGGCACCCTCCCCCAGCGCCCGAATCTACTCCGCCTGGATACCATTGTGAATCCCCTACAGTCATATCTTTCCCGTCATTGGAATTTTTCCTCACAAAGGCATTCACCTTCGTCTTCCCGCGGAGAATACGTTTCGTACTCCCCAGTAGAGCTTCGGTACAAAGGTCCTTGAGATATCTGTCGATATCGTCGTCGTGATCATCATCATCGCTCCATCCTACCCATTTTTGCATTTTGTCGTCATTGCTGATTTCGTTGCCTTTCGTGTCTCGCCTACTGATAACAACACCAACACTAACACGAACACCAATTCCAACACCAATACTAACACCAATACCAATACCAATAAGACCAATACCAATACCAACACCAATACCAACGCCGACGCCAACGCTAATACCGACGACAATGCCAATGCCAACATCAACGCCAACACCAGTGCCGACGCCAATACCGACACCAACACCGACGCCAACTACAATGCCGACAACAATGCCGACGCCAATGCCAATGCCAATGGCAACGCCAATACCGACGCCGATACCGACGCCAATGCTGACACCGATGCCGACGCCAATACGCCAATAATGATACCAATCATAATGCCAATACCAACGCCAACGCCAACGCTAATTGAGACGTAGTGCGCACATCCACCGATGTTTCTTTGGCAAATCGACCTCAAGCTCAGCTGGATACGGTTCTTGATCAATTATATAGTATCTATTCCGAATCATCAGTATTGAGTGTTGGTGCGGAGAAGAGGATTCCGTGTTGTGTCGACTTGTTTCGGTGAATCGATGCCAACGTTAAACTTGCTTCTAGAATTTGTGCCGGTACCCAGCCGCATCTACTGCTCGTCACATCCGTTGTTACCTTCGTCGTCACCTCATTTGAACTTCGAAGCTGTTGTAGTCGTCATTGGTCCAGACCATCCTTTTGTCTTCTTCCTGGACATTATCCTCGCAGTCGCAGTCGCAAGTCGCCGTCGCCAAAAGCTTGTCATTTTCGGACATATTCGTCGTCTGACCTCCACTTTTTCCTGTCCGCTTAAGATAAGTGAGGTTGTTGATACTACTGTTGATACTGCTGTTGATACTGCTGGTTGTTGTCGGCGAGACGCACCATCTCTTCCGCCTGCCGCTTCTCCTCATCGCGCACCGCCCACAGAAACAGCCTCGTCTTGCGCCAAAAGACTTCATTTGGTCGTTCTCGCTTCGTTCGCCGCTGTCGCTTTCGCTGAGAATGCTGGCGCTTGGTTCGAAAAAATGTCCTGCTCCTACTCCTGCTGAGATCCTCCAGTGGCGTCCCGGGTGAGCAAAGTTCGGAGGGCCCGTTTGGAAGCCCTGCTGACAACGTTACTCTTTTTCTTTCCGTGGTCGTCGTTGTCGTCGTCGTCGGCTCTCACCAAAAAAGAGGGTAAACGCGGCAACCTGAGCCTCTCTTACCAAACAAACCAAAGACACCTGACAAACTCGTCCAACCTTTCGTCTCTTCGAGCTATAATGATACGAAAAGAAATTAAAATGGCGCTTCTTTTGGTCCTTGCCACTAACGTACGTGCGGGGACCAATATGGGTTGAATGACGGTTGGTACTAGTAGGTACAAGATGGTTGCAATTATGGTAGTTGTAATCGCGGGGACGACGATTGTGAGCTCTGAAGGATCTTCTTCCAATCCTACGTCCTGGCCCTTTTGAATCTTGGCGACCCGCCGCCAGAGGCAGTCTTCTTGGGAAATGCCCCACCGTAGAGATGATGTTGGTGCGGGTGCTCGGTTTTACTGCCAGATGTACGGTCCTGTTTCGATCGGCCAGCAGCAGCAGCAGCAGCAGTAGCAGCAGTAGCAGAGGACTCCCCGCTCTGGACCGCTGAGAGCAGTGAGAACAGTGCGTTCTTGCATGATTGCGAATGTGACCCGGATATGGATGCGTCACCGTCGTTGTTGCCGATGTATCACTGTATTTGTCATCCGTCACCTTCTCGGAACGTTGTTATCGCCGCCACCACCACCGTCGCCTATGACGTCGTCAATGTCGTCTGAGGCCAGCACGTCCAAAACGTCCTCTGCGGCGCTCCGCCGTCGTCGCGGTGGTGGTGGTCGCTTCCGATGATCCCTACCGGCCTTTCAGTGCATCGTGCATCACTTCCGCCGCAAGGTTTCGCAACCTTTGGGTCTTTCGGAGTATTGACGTCGGTGTCGAGGCCAACACCAACTTCTCATCCTTCTTCGGCAATGTTGTCGTTGTCGCCATCGAGCAATGTCATTCTCCGCAGTGCATCCGACGCTCCTTCTCATCCCTTTGCGCAGCCTCCTCTTCGTCCGTGTCGCGAGTGATTTTAGCAAGCGTGTGTGTAAATTCATCACCATTGTGGTTGTTGTTGATGTGGTTGTTGCTGTGCTGTTGCCGTATTGTCGGAGGTCACGGCTCGCTCCTTGACGCGTACGTAGGAGGCGTTGGCGATGACATTCACGGTAGCGGTGGTCACGTTGTCGCTCTTGCCTTCTAGTAATAATTAACAAAAAATCAAGGAGCTCCCCGCTCTCTCTCTACTTGTAGTCTACTAGGAACCTACGTAGAGGTCTCGCCGTGTCTTTTTGAGATGATTTGGCGTGATGAGCGTTTTGAAAAAGTGAGTACCTATTAGTACATACCAGGAACCTATAGTATATGTAAAGGTACATATACTAGAGTACAGTATGTACTGTATGTAACTCGTAAGTAGTAAGTAGTAAGTGGTAAGTGGTACTCAGTATCCCACGCCATTACGTATTTGTAGTACAAGTAGAGAGAGAGAGTATCAGTGTGGTACAGTGCAGCAACTTTTTAACAGTCTCGATCTGTGAGAACTGCTGGTATTATCTTTTAAAGTGTACGCCAGCTATCTTATGATAATAAACACGTCTAAGTTTACGTACTAATACTGTGTAACCTCCTAACTTTGTCCGCTAAATAGTAATTCCGATATTAAAATTGCACTTAAAGTGTCGCACTAGAGTACTGTTAATGTACAAATAGATACTCTTGTACAGTAGTTCGTGTACTGTACTGTACAATCTACTCGCTCTGAGGTTGAGGGGGGGGAACCGGCGAGAGTTCATTCTAATAGAGAGTGGCAAGCTTAGAGAATATTGTGTTCTAACGGCGAGTGGGTACCTACATCTGACCTGAATTGTGCTTCAAAGCAGATGTATGCATGCACTGAAATCAGCTAGTGCCTTCTTATTTACCTGATTACCACAATTTGATTATAGCCAGATCATGATGTCTCTATATAGTGTTTTACTGATGTCCAGTACATACATACAACAGTATGTTACAGTACTATAGATTTCCTTTAGTAGGAATTGTCTCTCTCTCTAAGTATGTAGTTGTATTATTATACCTCGTTCATAATCCAATTAGTTTGTTTGTTATAATGATTATTCTTCTCTTAGTATATCATGTATCAGAACAAAAGTACATCTCCTCAATATTATGCTGTATTCTAGCCCATTTTTCAACACTTTTAGTTCCAGCCGTGAACCTGAAGTACATTTTTAAATTTCGACTGACGCCTTCCGGCCTCTACCTTACCGCGATAAAATACCTCGCTAAAATTATGACTACCAGTTCCCAAATCCATCCACGTACTATGATGAACATCGACCCCCCGCTTCCGCCAAGCCACGATGGCCAGCCACCCATGATCCGCCAACGCCAAAGCCCGTTCATCCTCTCTCAAGTTGCCAAGGAAAAGTTCGGATCTTCAGCGAATATCCACACCGCCCCTAAGGAAGAGG
>JALLOR010000215.1:0-11942 GCA_036939395.1 Porosira glacialis
AAAACCACGTACCAAGTTAGGGTGGTCACACCTATATGTGCCAACTAGGTAAATTATGGTTAGGGTTAGGGTGAGGATTATAGGAAAGACTTAGTGTTAGGGTTAGTTTTTATAGCCTATATAATAGTTAGGTTTTGAGCTAGGCTTAGGGTTAGGGTAGTAGATCTCATCATTATAGTTATGGTGACATTTTAGAAAATAAAGATTAAAAAATTAACATTCATCTAAACTTTCTCCACAGTAACATTCTACAATCCTTAATAGTAAAAGTTTGAGAAACTATGGTACGGAGGTGATAACTTCGTTAAACTACGTTACAAATGTATGAAACAATAGATACTGACTGGGATGAGTTTCTCGTAACTTCTACAGATTTAATTTGTTGTTTTTTTTCAAATGATTTTATCTTTTGTATGATTTTCTTGTAATTGCTACATACGTACAGTATATAATCCATATTAATTTTGAAGGTAAACAATGGACTTTGAAACGGACTTCTAAAAGAAATTACTTCCACTTAACAATCCTCCAGTAACTGTAGTGAACTTACATTACTTCTGTACATATGCATGAATTACTGTCAGTCCTGAAACTTCATTCAATAGCCACAAGAATGTATCTTTACAGTTCTAACTGAATACAAGTAGTTCAAGTTGTTCCAATTAGTACCGTAGCTTTTAAATGGACTAATTTTCAACTTTATCCAGAACGAGGATTTATCTTGACATCTACCAAAGCTATTCTTGTTCATAATTAGTACTAGACAAATGTTTTTTTGCCAGAATGACATTGTAATATTTCCATTTCTGAAGCACGTACATGAGACCAGCATACTAATTCCTACAAACAAGATATGAGGGATTGACGAAAGTGAACACCAAAAATGGTCAAAATGAGGATTCTACGAAAATGAGTTAATTTGAAAGCTATGGTACTGCAAATATCTGTTTTTAAAGGAATTTTTACCTACTTAGTTACTAGTGAGTATATACTGTATGCACCAGACGCGGTATGTCTTTAGGATGAGAACAGAAGACTCAGGCTCAAGAGAAAGGCAGCAGCTAGGTTAGCTCTTTCCAGTGTGATGGAATCTCCCCACGAGGTGGGGGGTGATACCGATGGGGAAGATGAAAGCGGTGGGGGGGAGGTCAACCCGTCTGGGACCAATGAGGATGATGAGGATGATGAGGATGGGGCTAATGAGGATGATGACACTCGTGATGATGAGGATGATGAGACCAGTGACTATGAGGATGTTCCGTGGGGAGCTGCACCACTTCCTCTAAGATCTTGGAGAGTTGACTGATGTAGTCTATCAAAAGACATCCATGACCCGGCAGCTGAAGATGAGAGGATCACTTGGGACAGGGATCTTGTTGCAATGTTGAGGTACCTGTAGTGTCAGTGTCATGATCTTGAGGATCCATGTGGATACTATCTCGCTCTGGGTTGTAGCAAGACTTCCAGTGACCATGACATTGAAAAGGGTTGTAGAAGGAAAAAGAATAAATTTATCCGGCTTGCTCTGGAATACCATCCAGATAAGATGAAGGATCCAGAGTTGCACTCAAAATTTGAGCAGGCACATTCGAAGTTTACACTGGTCACAAAGTCATATGAAATGTTGGGTACTCCGGAAAAAGATGGTTCCTATCCTGCCCATTTCAATTGTGATAGGGATGGAGAGATACGTTGTAATGATATGGAACAAGTAAATATTTTTCTAATGTTGCGCTTCTACTCAATATACTTTCCGACCTCTTTATCTTACTATTCCTACCCTATCCCTATCTCTTCAATCTTGGAGGCAATTACTGATGTCTACAATGTCGACACATTTCAAAGAGCAAAGGACATCCGGCAGGTGGTTACAAGGGAACATATCTACAAGAAGAGAGCTGCCAACATTAATCTTAATGCCGACATGCCCATACTAACAAAGACAAAGATAGTGAAGAAATGGATCATGAGCAGCGAGCAAAAAAACAAGACTAGAGAATTGATGTGCAAGGCCTTCGAGAAAAAATATTCAAATGCCGAAAGTGGGTTGCAAGTTCACCAATACACCTTTCGGTCTCAGCTATTCTTGGAGAACAAGCATAATAGCAACAAGAAGTACAAGTTAATCCTGGTGATTCTTCAGAAATGTAGGAAATACTGGACTGAGGGTAATATTGATAGTATCTTGAAACTGGATGGAAATACAAAGAGGAAGACATTGAGGAGAAAATATCTGAAGGTGAATGGGAGGGGTAGGAAGTCAATAGATTCTACTAATCGGATGGAGATAGAATTAACTACTTGGTTGTAAGAGTGGTGGTGACTGGAGAAACGAGTGTCCCGTACCATGGTGGTATTCCGGACAGTATTGGAGATTTATCCATTATTCTGTGGTGGGGTGAAATCAAAATCCTGTCTAGATAAGATGAAGATGTGGTTCTATTATGGATACTGTATATCAAGCGTAAAGAACTTTCGTCACGGAAATTTCTGGCGCTGGACAGAAGCTGCCAAATGACTGGAAGACAGAGTTGGTGAACACGAGGGGGGAGGTTAGAGAAAAGAAAAATCTAGAGAGGAGACCAGATGGCACAGTGAGAATTTCTGGTGTTAATGATGCTATTTTTTGCAACACTGACCATGTGCCTATTTGGTATAAATCGGTTGGGAATTACAAGTAGGGGAAGAAGATTAGTGGTAGGCATCATGTGAGAACGGGTGGGAAGGAGAGGGATAGATTCAAAGAGCAGTTGAGCATCAGGAAAGGAGGAAAGAAGTTGACTCCTTTTTTCATTTGAATGGTGAGTTTTGAGATCAATGAATTTATTTATGTCTTCAAATGCTTCTTGTCACACAACATTCTTGTATCTTCATTCTTCTACAGTATGTCAAAGGTGCTCCCGCAAAACCTGGGAAAAAATGCATCAATAAAGCGTCCACAACCTATGAAATAAAAATCGCCTTCCAGATAAGGAAGGAAATACTTACCCAACTCGGGAACAGTGTTACGTTATCATTAGTAAGACTGCCAATTCCAATCAAAACCTTGCCAATCTAATTCTAAAGAAGGTAATCTTACCAGGAATGGGGATGAAGTCAGACGGTACATCGGATGGACATATTGGTTTGCTGCGGGATGAATTCAGGGCCCAATCCTTGGCAGTTGTAAAGGGTTATTTTCAGTCATTGCCTTTTTTGCATCCCGAGATTATTCCTGGGGGCCTAACACCTGTTGCCCAATCTCTGGAAAAAGTCATCAACTAAGTCTTTAAGGCATAGTATCAAGACCTATACAATATATACATCCTCACCACTCCCATCAGCAACACTTTAAGTACAACCCCCCATCCAGGCAACTTATAGCTACATGGCTTTTCCAAGCATAGGACATGATCCCAGAGGAGCTTGTTCATAAGTCTTGGATTGCTTGTGGATACCCGGCTGAGGATGACCTTGACTGTTCCAATGCAAATTATGTTGTATTTTTTTTTCTAATGAACAGGTTGGGACCATGGTTGAAGATCTATGTGGTGAGGGAGTTCTTACAAAATTCGAGGATGAAGCATGGTGTGGCTTTTCCAAGTGATGGTGAGTGCAGTGATGATGATAGTGTTGAAGAGGTTTATGTTTTGCCTGCTGCCAAACCTACTGCACAATTGCCGGAACAATCCCCAATTCACAATGCTATTAATAGGTGTACCACTGGTGAGCGCTGTGGAATGAACACAACACCCCATTGATGGACTGAATTCATTCATGAATTTCTCAAAACAAATGCATGGATTTTTGTGTGGAGATCTCTGGGATGAAAGGAGGGTTGATTGCAGGTTGGCGTTGAAGGATTTGACCAAATTGGGACAACAAAAAAACATCATCAACTGCTGCATTGGTTTGCTGCACATGTATGCCAGTTTTATTTTAGCATTGAATCAAGTTATTTTTAATGCTAGTGATGATGTTATTATGATAGTACCTTTGTAATAGCATTTTTGGCTTGATAGTGGGCAAAATGCCACTCAAAACCCCTTTGAAAACATAGCCGTTTTGAAAACATAGTTACTTCATGTGAGAGCCCTGAAAGCATAGCCTCCAAAATAAGTGAATAGATAGTGGCTATGTTTTCTATGGTATAGATGGTAGTTCCTACCGAATTTGGTCAACATGAAAATGTATGTGTTTCCTGTATCAAGCGATCGCGTGTCGGTAAGTGGTTACAGTGTATTAAAAAAGGTACTGGTACGTTCGCACTGAACTCTTTGTTAAATATCTTTCAGCATCGAAGAGGCTTGTAGCGTCAGATCTGTCCGTTGTGTCGGTGTCGTCGTCGGCACCGGCGTCCGATGTCCCATCCGTTCGGAAAGGGTTGCGCGATTCGTCTTCTAGCAAGGGAGAAGACTCGTTGTAGAGAAGACAAAGGCGGATTCTTCCAAATTGCGTGTGTGTCCTCGTGTTAGCGTTCCTGTCGGTCACAAGGAGTCCGCGATGGCGCAAACGCAACCTTAGACGATGACAACAGGCGATGACAACAGACAACGGCTGTCCGAAATGACACGACGAACGACATGTAAGAATAGGGAGCAGACCGTCCCACTGCCGGAGCGCGGCGATTGCGACGGCACGGGGGACACGGAGGTCATGATGTGCGGCGGCGGCGACAGAGAAGAAGGATATTGAACGGTTGTGACCCCCCCAACGTGCCTGCGATTTGATTATGAGAGATTCTTCGCGTGGTGGCCGGCACGGACAACTGTTAAGCAAAATCTCAAAACAACTCTGGTGTTGCGGTCGACGACACGCCCTCCACCGACGTTGGGAGCGCCGACTTTGGTTCGACGATGCAGAATCGGCCTTTTTTCGAAGGTGGGGGCAATGCTATTATTACATCATCATCCAGCATCTAGCACGGACCCTGCAGTACGTTACCCTACGACAAGTCGAAGGGCAACAGCGCCTTCGGTTTATAGTAGTCGTCTGTGCCGAGGCATCGCGCCGGTGGGTGCATCATCATCAGCAGTGGATGCGTCAGCGCAGCTCGACGCACTCACGCTAGGTTGAGGAGGAGGAGCTCATCGTTACTTTTAATTTGTTGGCGTCAGAGGTTACGCTCATATTTTTTACATGTTCTCGTAAAATTTTATTTTGATCCTAGAAGTTGCTCACCAACCGTCTCACATTTGTTTTTGCATTCGTGCCACCACCATTTTGCCCAAACCTAGCCCGACACCATTGCCAACGGTACCGCCGATTATAAGCCCGCCGAACAACCCAACGTAAGCATCAGAAGGCGAAAATACTCCAGGGTGCAACGATGTACAACGAAGACGACGAATTAAGAAGACCGATAATATTCGATACCATGGTAGCTGGCAGCACCAACGATGCTCCGCAATCCGACGGGGCCGCACCTATTGCGGCTATCGAATCAAATCTAACTGACAACGGTCGTGAGGTGGACGCAGCAGCGAGAAGGACCACGAACAGAAGGAGATCAAGCGCTCGCGAAGAGGCCGGGGTCGCTCTTGGANGACGCAGCAGCGAGAAGGACCACGAACAGAAGGAGATCAAGCGCTCGCGAAGAGGCCGGGGTCGCTCTTGGAGAGGAGAGTGCCCTTCATGAGGGAATAGAAATTTACAGGCGATACCGCCGCGAGTCGATGATGTCGCCCGCTGTGGTTGACGACGAAACAAACACGGGTTCTATCGGCGATGATGAATCCTCCGTAGACAGCCGCCTGGATCTCATGTGGGAAGAGGACGACAACTTCGAACAACTTGACCGCATCCTAAGCAAGAGCTTTGACGAAGGAGAAGGGCAAGAAATGGACAGCGAGGGTTTCTCGGGCTTTCATCGCCTGTGCAACGCTCCTCGGCGGGGCATTCGCGACCCGAGGTGGGACCCCGTGCGGGATCATATGTTGAAATTTGCAAAGTCGGAAGAAGACGCTGTTCGCGAGCTGCTCATGACCCCCCAAGGGAAGGGACGAGGCTATCTACCCATGCACGTGGTATGTAAGCTCTGCCCGCCGAAGGATGTTGTGGAGGATATGATACGCATGTGTCCCGACTGCGTTCGAGAGGTTACTGATCAATGCGATACCGCGTTGCATCTGGCATGCTTTGGGCTCTTCCCGTCAGCATCGTGCGTGATCGAGCTGTTGGCACAAGAGTACCCCGATGCTAGGAATGAAATGAATTCAAAGAAGAGATTCCCGCTGCACAACTACTTGAGTTCTTGCAATGCCTTTGAATGGGATCCATATCCAAGGGTGGTGAAAGTGCTTGCAACGATGAAGACGATGGAGACCCGGGACGAGAAAGATCGGGGAATACTCCACCTTTTGGCGAAGTCCGCTCGGAAGCTCATGTGCCACAACAAGAACAAGACGTTGTCATTTCTTGAATTTTCATCCAGTATCGATGATGCGTCGCCTGATTCAGCGCTGCGACGAATCAAAATAGAAAGAAACTTTGAGCTATCATTGGACGCGATCTTGACCGGAAGCTATCGTGATCCCTTTCTTCTTTTCCGAGATTTGAAAGCACTGCCTTCAGAGTTGAGGAACTATGCATTCACAAACTACTTTGTGAAGGTTGGTCTCAATGAGATCATGCAGCACACGTTCTACACTGCCNAACTATGCATTCACAAACTACTTTGTGAAGGTTGGTCTCAATGAGATCATGCAGCACACGTTCTACACTGCCATTCTGACAATGGACATTTTGATCTGGGCAGTGTACCCATTGGTGTTCAGTCTTTATGTTTTGAGTTATTCAGAGATTCCTCTGTATTTAGATGTTCTAGGCTTTCTATTCATCTTATACACTGCGATTCGGTGGAGCCTTGCCTTCTTCACGATGAAAGGCAAAACAAAGTGGCTACTGCAACAACCTTCAAGGCTCCTTCCACCTATATTCATAATTTTGACCACACTACAGCTTTGGTTTGTAAGCATCCCTAAAAGCCTATCCATTGCATATATTTATGTAGCATGGATGTTTATTCTTTTTGGTTTACGATCCGCATTCAAAGATATTGCTATCTTTATAGACGGAACGACACAAGTAAGTCCACCATTTGATTTGAGGTCGTTTAATTTATCAAGTTTTATTTCAAATTTTACATCCACGACATGCTTCACCATCCAACACATTCAATGAAATGCTTCTGCTATGTCAAAACCACAGATTATCTGGAAGATACGTTGGTTTGCTGTGACAACATTTATACTACTTCTGATGTTTGCAGGTGCTTTTTCAACAATTATGGCAGAATCAGAGGACTGCGAAAGCCCATCTTTTTGCACTTATGGTGATTCCTTTGTGAAAGTCTGGGCGCTCTTCATTGGTGACATTGATGAAGATTATTTCTCCTCCGGAAAACCTGCTTTATTTCGTTTGAATATGTTTATTTTCAGGTGAGACAGAACTTTCACATAAAATAACCCCGAATGTCCTGAATTTATGTATGTCACCTCAATTCCTATTGCTCCCCCCCTCTCTACGAACTTGCTTGTTCCTAACTGATGCTCCACCGCGGCACGATGAAAGTTTTTTCTCCACCATCGTGTTCCTGAATATTATTATTGCCATCGTAACAGTCGCATACGAGTCCGCGAACAAAAGAGCGGAGCATATATTTTGGCAACAGAGGTGAGAAAGTGTGTCTGTGGAATATTTCAACTATGTGTTCTGCAGGATTGACCGTGTTTTTTTCCTTTAAGTTCCTTTAATATTTTTACTGAAACATACTGTTTTACTACTATTATTCGTGATGAATGTTTTTATCATTTTGTAAAAAGGTTTGATTTTTTTGATGAAGTTGATGGAATGATAAAATTTCTAACCTGCAATCGTTGCACCAAGATGAGGAATAGTAGCCTTGAGCAACGCAAGGAATTAATTTACACGAGCTTAAAGCGTCGTCACCCGGTAATTAAATATTCAATTGAAATTATTTGGTTTCTTGTTGGGTTTCTAACGGCTGGTTATCTGTGGCCAATTTCTATGAGAAGGGCCATGTTTTGTCCGCACATTTTGTTATCGAGTGATGCAAATGATGCAGAGGACAACAAGATTGCATTTGAATCATTGAAAGGAGATATTCAAGAACTGAAGGCTGCAATGAAGAAATCTGATTTTGCATTGAAAGGAGAAATTCAAGAACTAAGGAGAGCAATGGACACGAACCATACAGATATGAAAGAATCTGTTTTTGCTATGATGGAGTGTATGCATGAAATTAGAAGTGAACTTTCTGTGATGAAGTCTGAGTCAAAGCAAAGTGAAAGTAATTAAAAGTAACAGTCATAGATTTATGCTTTTTTCAATTTGAACTTACACACTAGTAAACCTGCATGAACGACGAGCAGGTTCTTCTCATTATCTATAACTTTGACTCTATTATTTTGTTGTCTGAACAGATGCGTATTCGTGCTCGGGGTTTCTGGCTCACCATCAACTGGGCCTGTGCCATGGATACGTATGAGTCCGTCATTTGATGATATAATCCAGCTGCCAGCAGCTCGGCAAGTTTTAAGGCAATGGGAACCGTTGGTCTCCACCTTAACGGTGGAGGGTTCGATGAGATGTAAGATGTGTTGAATGTAATGCCAGGGGGGGTTACACCAATTACTCGAAGTTCGGAGTGACGAACCATGTACTCACACCACTTGTACTACACAACCTGGGGTCATATGGTCCATGGTTGCGTATAAAATGGTCTGTACAGGTAGGGTTATTGTATCAAAGTATTCTAGTTTCAGGTTCTGGAGAGTTTTGGGATCGAGATATTTCAAATCTCCTGTTGAGACCCCCCACCATAATTCTGCCCCTGCTGACGCGACGTTTTCACATGTGTGGAATTTGGGCACGGCCTACATATTAATTCATTCACAGAAAAAAAGGTAGTGTTCCTCTTATGTTCGAAAACCTACGTTGAATCAAGATATCGTGCTCTCTTGGTTGAACCTTGATCCTGCGCAGGGGTTTGAATGGAAATGCGTGGTCAAGAGTAGATCTAGAGATATGAATATATACACGAAAGGACTGCACTCTAGCCATTACAGGCGGAGTTCTTAAAGTTTCGTTTCACTTTCCCAGTTGGCGGTTGGAATCCAGACATCAACCCGTATGATGAGGCACCGTATGTAAACATGGGCATGGAGGAGGAACCGGACGTCCAAACCGACCACAGTCTCACCATTGTGATTCTGCAACAAGCCACCACAAAGACAAAATAGGGAGACATTGTTCAGCTGCTGTTCAAAGTCCGGCTTCCAGATAACAAACCAGGGGAGTGGTATTTTCAGGGTTACCGTTACACAACAGATATTTCACGGAAGTGGATCCACGTGGTCTTGCAGGGCA
This sequence comes from Porosira glacialis, assembly GCA_036939395.1. Classification (NCBI taxonomy): domain Eukaryota; phylum Bacillariophyta; class Thalassiosirophyceae; order Thalassiosirales; family Thalassiosiraceae; genus Porosira; species Porosira glacialis. The sequence continues at coordinate 9,370 of JALLOR010000215.1, forward strand.
ATACCACCAATTGGTTTTCCCATGGAGCCCATGCAGAGGAAGGCATATTGAAAGCATCAGACCTTGGGGAACCAACGTGCCATACCTATACTACTACCCGGGAAGGATGCCATACCGATGGAGATGACGCAAGGGGGCAGGACAGTACAACATAACTATACCTAGCATCGTCGGAGTCAGTAGTTAGATTCATGGTGTATCACAGCATCCCAGGCACACAACAAATGGCGGAAATCACATTCACACCATTGTCATCTGATCGTGGGTGAAAATTGTAGATCCCAGCATATGGTGGAGCAAATGACGGCCACCGCACAATCTACTGTACAAGTGCCCCTCCCTCGATCGATGAAAATGCCACGTACGGCACCAACATGGAGAACATCAGCGAGTTTACTAAGACAGTAGAATGCCTTTCGTAGAAGAATTCCACAATATTCACAGGTAATGAGAAAATAAAAGCTTAGATGAAAGATATGATGATGGCCATGATGAAAGAGCAAATGATGGCAACAACATCGTCACTCAAGCAATAAATTAAGGAGTCCAGCCTGAAAACCACGCGTAACATGATGGCATATGCCAATATGCCTACATCCACCATACCAATATCCAATACCAAATATCTAACCAACTGCATCAGGTGAATAAAATTCCCATACATCTTCTCAAATACGTCACCCCGCTTCCGCTTCTAGCCGTCCCCCTTGCCCCATGGAGACCTACATTTATATCAAACGCCTGTCCACCAATCTCGAGTAGAATACAAATGGTGATGATGATATGACAGCCGAGGGAGCATAGAGGAAGTGCGTATCCCATGAGGACGGCAGTGTCACCGGAAAGAATATCAACAAGGAAACACAGAAACAAATCGTGCAGGAGAATGGTGGATTCATTGGAGGAGGAGGCCCTCAATGATTTTACCATCCCGCTCATCAAAGAACCACACATAATGCCTCCCGCTGCTGATGTGGATATGTCACTGCTGTCGTAAACAAAATCCCGCCTCCCACTAACACTTCTGAAATAACACCTGTCGTATCATCACGCACATCGCACATTTTCCACTGGGGCATATTACCATATAATGATGCCGAGGTACATCTATCGCCGCATGATCAAATATATTATGTTCTTCCATTGAGCCAAATGTACAGTTGGCCGGAATGAAGACAATAATGAAACCACACCGAAGAGTAACGACAACATCATGAAAACCATTACTTTGACCCCCTGACAGTTACCCCCCCTCCCAACAACCCCTTCTCCCGGCACCAATTCCACGACCTCCATCCAAACTCCAAACACTTCTCCCTCTTGTGAAACGTTCTCGATGCGCCCCAAGATGCAGAAAAAAACGGCAACATAAAGAAGAGGTAGTGGAGTTCAACCCCCCATCGCCAGTAACGACACCGTGGAGGATGAAATCATTGAAGGTGTCCGCAGCACCGGCACCACCATCCCCGGATACATACCAGTGGAGTCGTGACTTCTTCCTCCGCTGTAGCTTCAAAGCCACCCCTGGTCATGACCATCACAGCATCTAAGACTACTACCGCTCCTCCTACCTATTCACCTACCATGTGAGCCACTGTGGGTGCTCCCACCTCCAATGCAAGGCCTGATGAATTGGTTTGATCGATCACAACAGTGGCATCGATTATGTCACCTCGACAGTGTTAAATCTTGATGATGTTGATCCCTGAAGTCTGGATGTCCTGTAACTTTACGACAACGCCTCGCTGAGCTACATATAAGAAGTTGGCCAAGAAGGCCGCTGGTGTGGTATCATGCGGGAACATGCATTGGTAATCAAGTCCCAGTATCACATTGTTGGGGGAGAAGAGGGTTACGGGAAACATGGGCAGGGGAATTTTTCCGAGGGTAAATGCCAGTGTCCAACATCCAACCGTCACTGCTGCGAACAACCCCTCCGGCACTGGTGCCCACGCCACAGCTTCCGTTGGGGGATGCACCGAAGAAATGGTGATGACTGGAGATGTGAATCCACAGGGGCAGGGGTCCGCTGCCGCTCAAGTATCCGCTTTTTCAACAGCGACAATGGTGAACGCGAATTCACCGCCTTCTTTTAAAATTATATTTCCCTTGCATATGTTCCACCCTAAGGCCCTTCCAAATCCAAAGCTTGCAAGACTACCCCCGACACCTTCATGTGTTTCCAGGTCCGTTGTTGGCAGCAGTGGTGATGGTATCGCAAATCCACCAGCCAAATTATCCACAGAAATGGAATCTCAAACCCAGTAGCACCGCACAAATGCTATCAAGAACAACCTCAAACACTTCGAACACATGGGAAAATCGATCAATGCGAGGATCAGTGATACCGACAGCGCATTTATTTAGTTCAAGCCACATAGTGGTGAACTTTTTTATTGAACAAGAACGTCATATCCGACAACAACACGGAGTTATTATCGGAAGAAGGCAACAATAAACATCTAATTTGGATAGGATTTCTATATAATAAAATGACTTGTTTATCGATGTTAACATATATCGCTTAAAAATGGAAAACAATGAAATACACCGTCCAGTAGCACGCAGGTGGC
>JALLOR010000216.1:0-11703 GCA_036939395.1 Porosira glacialis
TTAGCACTAGGCTTAGGATTAGGGTTCAAATTTGGAAATATTTGAGTCCGCGTCCTACTGTAGCTTGTACGTACCCGGGTAGGCACCTTAATAAAATAGACTCTATTCAAGCTAGCCAGAAAGGGCAAAAGACAGTGTCGTGTGTCGTACAATTAGAAGATCTTTTTCTTTTTGAGAGAGAGCGAGCGAGAGGCAAAGAATAAGACAACGAGATTGATAGATTCATGACGTGTTAGGGCATGCAAATAATTCTCCCCCATCAAGAAGGATTGATAAGACTGCCGGCTGCTGTAACAGCGAAATCGGGAACTCTTTTCCCTTTTCAGCCAAGACAAAGTCGTATTCAAGATATCGGTGGACGCGTACCTTTCCTCCTTTTCTAGTCATCCGACGGTTATGCTTACATTCCAGTAAGTGGATTTTGTGAAGTGGAAGGAAGAATTATTGTCGTGAATAACAAAATTATTTCTGCAACCGAGTACTCGTAGACTAGAAAACCGCTCTCACACTGGTTTCGATGAAGATTATCCAATCCAGGGTGAACATATAAACCATATTCTCAAGTAGCGCATCCTCAACATGAAGCGAGAGAGACCCAGTCATGCTAACTCCTTCATCGCCCCTCCCGGCGGCGAACGGGTATGGTCCACGCAAGGCCTCGACAATGACCCAAGCACCGTTCCCATATACAGCACCGCCCCTATAATACCGCCGGAACCACGGCGAAATCGGAGGCCATCTAACCGCTTCAACCCGAGCCCTCCACGGAATCAACGAAGTTTGCCGGCGCAACCAACCAACGGTCTGGATGAACTCTTTCCCACCGGTAGCGCACGGGACACTTCCTTCGATGGGGGCGGACGCGCCGTTTCCAACCCGTCGCGTTTTAAGCGAATTTCATTCAAAGAAGAAAAAGGTGCTCCTGGTGCCGGGCCAAGAGCGAATTCCGAGCCATTGGAAGACTTGGAAAATGGACGAACGCGCCGCCACATGTCGTTGCCGCCGCTGCAACGCAGTCAAAGTGCTTCTTCTCGCGCATCATGCAATCTGGAAGTTGGCCGGCGGCGGCACCAGTCCTGTAGACTTTCCTCCCAAACTGCGGAAAGCCTGCAGAAAAGACTTAATTCCAACGTCAGTAATCGTCTACAGCAAAGTATCGACTCAAACAAAAGCCCCATGCGTTACAATGACTCCCTACCGCAAAGGGGGGATACACAGCGACACGGGCGCAGTCAAAGCGCCATCATCCAGTCATCCCAAGGTTTGGAAGAAATCAGAACGAGTATGGGACAACAACATCAACAACAACAACAAGGACGCAGTCGGAGCATTTTGATCAAGCCCTCCCAAGGTTGGCAAGATGCACAAGGACGACCTCAATCCAATTGCGCAAGAAACTTCGATGTCAGCGACACCGAAGGCACCCACAGAAATTCTATCTGTCTCACCAAGAACAGCTTACCAGGTTTCCAACTATTGGAGCAAGACGCCTATACTTCAGAAACAAGCAATGAATTAAAAATGCCTGATCAAAACGACGACATATTTCGTGATACTTTCCCTGAGGAAATAACTCTTTCAGCGAGCGTTCGTCGCAATAACAAAACGCGACAGAAGAAGAAGAAGCGCTTTATCGTGATTACGTGTGCATTATTCCTAGCGGGCGGCGTTTTTTTGTTAGTCTTCTTCTTGAAGTTAGGAATACACGATACCAGCGGTAAATACATCAGCCCAATACAAGGACCAATACAAGGAAACGACAACAGCGGTAAGAACGCCAGCGACACCGGCAGTGAAGCGGGTGGTTCAGCCGTGCCATCTTCATCGCCACATCCATCTGGTGCGCCCTCCATTGCACTGTCTGCCAGATGTCCCGAATGCGTCCCGCCGGTAAGTTTTGCGCTTTGCTTCATCTCGTTCATGTCTCCTTTATTTGTGACTCTCAGATATAAACTCACTCACGTATCATGTACACACGAATATACACTTCATTGCACCTCCCTTCACCGTATGATAGCCGCCACCAGACATCGAAGGGCGTTGCTCTCCCTCCAACATGCCTGGATTCATGTCCGTCTGCCTCGCACCGTGTCGCCTCGCCGCGTGTTGCTACTCCAACTTCGATGGGCCATCATGTATGGATTTTTTTAACCCATTGACGAAGGAGGCATGCGACGCGTACCGCCCTCATTGCGATATATTCTACGATCCTTGGGATGGTAGCACCGTGGGTTCGATTCGGCCGTTGCCGTTGGGAGGAACGGGTGAAGGTGCAGGTTTGAAGGATATGTGCGCTGGTGATTGGAAACATCAAGTGCCCAAAGGGTCACCTCAAGAAGATGGAGAGCCGGGCGCAACGCGGCTTAGCGTTGAGAGTGTTTATTACCCTCTCCACGAAACGAACGAAACGGCATTATCCGCCATAGTGCCACCCGAATGTCTAAGGAACTGTCTACCCTCCAAATGTTGCCACGGACTCATCATATCCGACAATATGACATCTCAAGATTTCCCTAGCAACCGTAACTCTGCTAATAACCAAGAACACGTCATGACTAGCTGCGCCGAAGATAATGCGGAGCGTTGCAACTCCTACACTGAGCATTGCGAAGAAGTGTTCTTGATTTTACAAGGACCGGATAATGTGGTACCGTTTAATTCGTCTGCGTTTGAGCCCCCTTCTCTTTCGCCCTCTTCGCAAGCGCCCACTTCTCTCCCGTCCATTTGGCAAGCACCTCTATCCGTGGAACCTTCTTCGGTGCCGTCGATGACTGATGTCACTGATTCGCCGAGTTCATTGCTCTCTCCTTCGGGCCAACCATTGTTGAGACCAACGCTGCCTCCCGTCGTACCGCTGGCACCCAGTGCTGACATTACTGCCGCCTGCACAGGACCCGAGAATATTAGATTAATATCTCAAGGCTTGTTAGAGCCACGCATGAAATGTCGAGAGGCATGCTTCGATGGCCTTTGCTGTTTCGTCGATGTCCTGGGAGATATGACTCCTGACCAATCAGGCTCGTGCTTTGAAGGGAACGAAGGAGTGTGTGCGGGGTACTCAGGATGTCTGTCGTTGTCCTTTAAACCAAGCGACTTGCCGAGTAATTCGTCTATTCCAGTAGTATAAACGGCGAATAAGTCATACCGGCGCCGGCGGAAAACCTCACGATGCTATGATCTTCCGAAGCCATTGCCTCTCCGTCGTGTCAGGCAACGTCGGATGCATACGGTGGAGATGGCGGAGCCAGCGATCCGTTGCCGCCAGAACCTCCGCCGAACTTGCCCCTGTTGTGTTCTTTTAGTACACTCAATGCGATTACGGTTCAGGGGGTAGAGTCATCGGAATGCCACCTTGCTTGTCAAGCCGGTGGGTGTTGCTTGAATAACACGTGTCCCGAAGTGGAAGCGTCTCTTGTACTAACGGCGAAAACCGGTGACGTCAATGTGGCCCAAGAGCGATGTGCACTGTATGAACCGTGCCAAAACTTGGTAGACCTACCATCACCTCCAGATGATATTGGTGAATTATGCCAACAGCCTGATGGCGAAGGCGAAGAACCATCATCCAAGAGCGACGAGTGCCAATCCATGTGCGCGTTGGCGTCTTGTTGTTTTGCCTCCGCTTCTGATACCGTGTCGGGAGACTCCTCTTCCATTCAAAATGATCTTACCACGGAGGATTCGTGATTTATAATGTTTGAAGACACGTGTGCAAAGTATGCTCCTTACTGCGCTCCTCCTTCTCAATCAGACGGACCCCAAACTGGTGTTCCACCGCCTCCGCCTGATATATCTACTTTGTGCGAAGAAAAACAAGACTGCGAAAAAGCGTGCGCCACGGCGTTGTGCTGTTTCGAAGCCCAATCCGAAATCAACTGTTTTTCTACGAATGAGGATGTATGTGGATAGTACTCCTCTTGTTTTGTGCTATACGGTAACGAAGAAAGTGAAATCTTTGGTTAAGACGATAACTTCAGAGATAGAGAAATCAAGAAAAGTAACTCTCGCTGATTACTTATCTACAAACGGATTGTTTCATTTTTAGACATAAATACAGGCTTCAAAATACAGTTTTTTAATATTGATCCTTGTCTAGATATTTACAGCAATGGCTTTTTTTTCAATATGAATTTCGTCAATGAATAGTATCGCTTGTATCTGGACGATTGGTGTTTTATCTTCCTTGCTCACTTCCTGTTTTCAATTAGTTTTCTGAGGTATTAATTGGTACTCTATGAAGTATGTTTCGGTAAGAGTGTGCAGTATTGTATTGCTATTTGTCTTGAACATTGATCGGGTCGTTTGAGAACGGATTCAAGGTCACAGTGAACAAACCTCAAGCCTTCAACACACCCTCAAACCCACATGATTCCTCTGATCATCTTGATTCGTATCCTCGTCTGAGGCAGGGACGATGATGTGGCTTCATCTTCGTCGACCCTCTCGAACAGCACAGTGCAGCACCGGGCACAATAAGTGCACGAAAGACCAAACGTGAGAGAGGTGTCAGCGATGCCGCAGGCGGAGCGGATCGGGCCCAAATTTGCGATCGTGTAGAGGGTAACCAGCGGAGGCATCTGCGATGTGCCACTGCCACCTAGATGACGCAGAAACTTTGACTCACTCCGGTAGAGAGCTTTTGTATGATGTAATCTGTGAGTACAGATGCTACCATGCCAAAATTCGTTCGGTAGAGCATGGTTTGATTACAGGATCAAAAGGAATTGTGTGTGCATCGATACGTAAATCATATTTTCGGAGAAAACAAATACAGTAGCTTCAGGGTGGAAGTTGCGTCATCTGATCATGATGGCGGTGATTGCATATCCTGCTTAAGTAAATGGATGGGTTGCACCATGGCGGTTGATTACTCTTTTCTGCATCATGGATCATACGGGCGGCAGCAATGACGGGAACAAGAGGAACCGAAACTCTGCAGAACCATCGCGGAGAATATTTCAGAAACGGAAAAGAAAAAGGTCGATGATATGCTGGTCCATCACACAATTTGGAGCACTGGTCTTCCGACCTCCCTAATCGGGAGGGGTCCCCTCCTCGTGCATTTAACCATGATATAATAATTATGTGGAACAACGGAACAATATCGCTGGAATAACGAACGAAGATGTTTTCAAAGCTGTCGGAATGGCAAGGCTAACGAACCATAAAGGAGGAATCCCGGTCAAATGGGTCTAGGGTTTGAAACGTACAAGGTAATAATTTCCCTCGTTAGACCGACAGTGCCCGTGCTTGTGATGATACCATTGATATCGTGCAAGAAAATGACCGCCAAGAGATTGAATGGCAGATTTATCATATACGTTGTCGTAGTTACGTTTTGTTAGCCGATATTCAAAAGAGAAGGGCGGGTGTGCGCTTATCACATCTCATCCACAAAAATCTGAAACGGGATCAAACATCAAAAGTTGACACACAAAGAGCTCCGTGCAACGTGCAATGATAGAGGGATGTGCAGTTCTAGATATTTGTGTTTCATCTATTGTAGGTATTAGTGCCGAGGGCAAAATATTAGGGCGCTTCTATTTAATTCCAAGTATTGGACCACCCCTGGAAAAAATAGTGAGGGGGGGGGGGAAACTGGTTTTACTTGATTTTCATGTAAAATGCCTAGTAAAATGGAGTAAAATTTGATTCCTAAGTAGACTAGCACGTAGACTCTAGTATTGACATCATTTTAGCAACTATTTCTGCCAGACGCGCATTCCGCGCGCTCATGCCGTCATCACCAATTTGTGTTGCAGTAGACAATAAAATAAGTCCAGCATCATCACACCACCACTGCACCAAAATTCTCTGTAATTGCGAGCTGGAGCATCTGGTTTCGAGCGTTCCCGTCACCACGGAGGCTCGAGTCGTCCATCGTCCTCGCGCCGTCTATCCTCACGTTGTCCGAGCGCAGCGTTGTCCGAGCGCAGNGCATCATCCGAGCGCGGAGTGTCGAATTAACTGTATTGGTAAGTTTAGAAGTGGCGGGGACTCGGATAGTTACGGCGATGCGATGGTCATGGAAGCGGCGGCGGTGATGGACGCGGGGGTGATGGTCGTGGAGGACACGGGGGCGATGGTCATGGAAGCGGGGGTGATGGTCGTGGAGGACACGGGAGCGATGGTCATGGAAGCGGCGGCGGTGATGAACACGGGGGTGATGGTCGTGGAGGACACGGGGGCGATGGTCATGGAAGCGGCGGCGGTGATGAACACGGGGGTGATGGTCGTAGAGGACACGGGGGCAATGGTCATGGCAGCGGCGGCGGTGATGGACGCGGGGGTGATGGTCGTGGAGGACACGGGGGTGATGGTCATGGAAGCGGCGGCGGTGATGGACACGGGGGAGATGGCCATGAAAGCGATGGCGGCGGTGATGGAAGCGATGGCTTTAGCAATGAAGACGGGGCAACGGGTTTTTGTGTTTTGTTTTTTCAGTTTCAATTTTTATGTCAACCTAGGAGTTGGAAGCGACGTGCATTGCCCCACGGGGAGCGCCAGGAAAAGGCTGCTGAAAAAAAACCGCCCCCACCCTTGAAAAGGGGAAACCCCTTGCATTTTTTTATTTTCATTTTTGTTTTTTCCGTGTACCGTATCAATTTTTGCTCTTTTTTATGATCTCACCGTCGTGATCCGCCCCGTGTATTTCTTCTTTTTCAAAGCCTTCAAATAGGGATTGAATCTCAAGGGCACGAGTATTACCATTACTGCCGGGGCTTGAGCATTTCCATCATCAGCACCAGCGGGGAAGGAGTGTATTTTGCACGCCGTCTTTCTATTCCCAGCAATCAAAGCCAACGACAAGTCGCGGTCTCAATCATGTCATCGCCTAAGCTTTTATTGCTTGCATTGCACGTTTGTGGTGTACCTTCGACGGCATCTAAGAAGTTTCCGATTTTAGTCAACGATGATTCGGTTCTTTTGTCGAGTATTATTAGGGAGGAGGTGACTCGCGCAAAACCAAACTTTGAATACAGTGATTCGGATATCAAGTCTGCAGAAACATCTGGCAACATGGACGCAACCCAGCTCCTATGCCAACCTATTTCGGTGTTTTTTCTATTTACAGAAAACGAGAAGGTTCGGGAACTGTCAGTTGTTATTGATCCTCCACGATTTGAGAAGCCGACAAAGGTAAATGCTTTCGATGTAATGAAGACTGCTGCAAGCCCAAATCTTGAAAGTTTTTGCTCTAAGTTTTCAGTGAGCGACATTCTCGAGTTCCAAGATGGGTATGCTACAGCATCAAGCAAGGAGAAGTATTTGAGGGACTACACAAAGGAAAGTGGTAAAAATAAACCCTCGATTTTTGATCAGGTCGAAGCTGTTGTTGTTGATACGCTCGAAACAAATAATATTCGGTATGCAAGTGCAGCGAAATTAAAAGCAATGGCTGGGCTGAAACTGTCTGTTCATATGTTCAATTTTGTGCATGCGCACAGAAAGACTTTATCGCACATCAACGCGGGAAGGTTTAACACTCCGATCTTGGCTGGAATAAAGAATGCGTTGGCATCAAAAGTAAAACCCCCACCTAAAAAGAGTCTAAGCAAGATGATTCTTACGTCCGAGCTGACCAACACCGAGAAGCGCAGGGGAGTGTGGCCAAGCTCTTTTTACCGTTTGAAATACAAAGGGGGGCCTATGGTTGGAGAAGCCATTATCACAGAGCTCGACAATGTGTCGAATATAATTGGTGGGTACTTAAAGTACTTGAACCAGAATGACGCACGGAACAAAGATACTATGAACCGAAACGTGTCGTCAGTTCCAAGCTCGAAGAATTCTTCATCTCTTGTGATCAATGGACGGTAAGTTTTTTGTGTTGAGTTCAATTGTAACGTTCACAATTTTTACTTTTAGCTCTAAATATGTGTCGTTTTCATGTAAAATTGAATCACATAGGAAAAAACGGGTCGCCCGAAGTAAGCGTACGGAAAATGACATTAGGAGGTATGCAGCGGTTGATAAATTGGAGGATCTTCTACAGAGGAAGGGTATGTACACTCTTGTGCACCTAACCGATGAAGCAATGGATGTGCCGAGTGCGGAAGTTGTAACATGCCGGCGTTTTCGCACACGATACCGGGGTTTATTTCTGTCCAGCATTGGATTCAAATTTCCAGTCATGCGATACACATATGAGACACCTGGTAGTGCAAGCAATTGGGTGGCTCTCTTCAGGATTCCGAGAAACCTTGATGATGATGATTCTAATGCGGTTCAATGTAAAACCACTGCCGCCGCAAATGCACCCATCTTCCTGTCCCGCCGAGAGACGGCTGATCAGATTGAGTCTATTCGCCTGGCTACTGGCAATACCCACTTCAACAAGTCGATGTCGATTTCCCTTCTTAGTTCTATTTTGAGGGACGGCACCACTCCTAGCTTCTGTAGCACAAAATCTCAGCAACTCCTTGTAAAAGATATAACTGATCGAGTCCTTTGCCGTGACGATGTTGCAATTGGCGAAGAATGTGACCTTATAGAAGACATGAGGGTCCTAAATTGTCGAGGCAATCTGGCCGGTACAGGGTTTAAAGTTTTCTGGAATGCTGCAGCTAGAATTCTTGAAACAGATGCCGGAGCTGGTGCACACCGTCGACGTCACGCATCAAGTGATGAGCACACAACTGTCAATGTTTCATACGCACCGGCGGTTGTCTCTGTGTCTCAGTTGATCCAAAAAACAACAACGTTACTAGTCGACGTCGATAAGAAGGTTGAAGGTGTTGATTTCCGTGTTCCATCTTTGTCTTGGGCCTACCTGCAACTATCTCCAACTCACGAAAACCGGAAGACAGCAGAAAGATACACCGGCGAGCTTCCTTTCAAACGTGTCTTGCAATCACGAACCAGTCGTGACACTTCACATCCTCACGGGCATTGGACAGCTACGATGAAGAAACTTTGGCGGTATAAAGCGTCTTTCATGGTTCGACTTCTAAATATGTCTCGCAAGGAGGGTGATTATATGAATTCAGACGATGACGATGATCACAACACAGTTCTCGATCCGTTGCACGCTCTCCTTGTTGTAGGGCAAGACGACAAAACGGGCATTCCAGTTGGGCGAACTTTGCCGATTGCTTCAACTTCGCGCCAGAGAGCCCGAGGAATTGTACCAGAAGGCACGAACGTTGTGGCAGCAGACCATGATTTCAGTTGTGAAAAGCTTACACCATCTGTAACACTTCGAATGAATCTCACCGAGACACCTGGCGAATCTCTCTTTAGCGGTGGCAAAGATGGCAATGGAAAAATTTACGTCTCACTTCACGATGCAACAATGGATCATTCGACTGGATTCAAGCATGTGGCAAATCTGTACAGGATAATGCGAGATGAAGCAGAAAAGGCGACGCAAGGATTATTTGGCGGTGAAGCAAAACCAACGCCCTATTATGTTCTTGTTGAGTGCGATGGAGGACCAGACCACAACCTCCGCCATGTTGGAAACCAGGTTTCTTTATTTTCTTTATTCCTTGTTGGAAATATGGACAAGTTAGTAGCAACGCGAGGCTGTCCAGGTTTGTCGTATCTTAACTCAGCTGAACGAGCGATGGCTATCCTAGCAATCGGTGTTTCTTCCTGCGCACTTTCGATAGATCCGAGAACTGAAGAATGGTTGATGTTGGAGGTCTTGCATGGTGCGATGTCTATGAAAGCTGTTAGGAACGCTGTTATTGAATACGACACGGCAGTACCTCAAGCAATAGCTGTATTGGAACGACGGGAGCAGAACCGGAACCAGTCCAATAAGCAAGAAATGACTTTGCAAGATGAGAGTCAATCTTTGGGCGACCTTGCTACATTGAATAGTGAGCAGAGGGAGGAAGCATCGTGTTCGCAGGACGAGAGTCAATCTTTGGGCGACGTTGACATATCCAATAGCAACCAGACAGATACATCAAGTTCACAGGACAAGAGTCAATCTTTGAGCGATACAGCTACATCCAAATCCAAACCGTTACGTGTTAGTAAATTTTTCCCATTTCTTGGGTGGTTCAGCGGGACTGTGAAATCATTTAGCGAAGAGGTCGGTGGGGGGAAGTCTTATACGATTCTCTTTGAGGATGGCGAATATGAGGAATGGTCTGAGGAAGAATGGGCTCAGCACAAAGAGGAAGAAACCATTACTGTTGGTGATGTTGGATTTCGATTCATTCGTAAATTTGGACGGGCGGGTAATTTCAATGGTGAAGTGAGACAGATTTGTTCGAATGGAAAGCGCGAGTGTGTCTTTAATGACGGAGAAGTCCACAAATATACTTTGCAGAAAATCGTTGCTTATGCAAAATCTCAGGAACTTCCGCCTCCAGAGTCAGAGGAATCTAGCGATGAAGAATTTCTGTGTGACATCGAAGATGAGGAGGACGAGGAGGACGAGGAGGACGAGGAGGACGATGACAAAGAGCACTCGAGAAGTCTTGTATCAAAGGAAGCTACTGCGAAGTCTCACAGTGAGTGCACAGATAAGGTCGCCGATGAAGTAAATGAAGGGGTCCTTTTGGGGAAGTACTTGAAGAATCTCGTGAGCATTCCTACTGGTCGAACACTGAAGGAGTGGATTGTTGAATTGAAAGAGAGGAAGACAGCTCGTGAATGCTTTGATGGAGCTCTTGATTATCCATTGAAAATAGTGGAAGAACGTTTCAAGAGTCTTAATATCGATGGGCGTCAGGTTGAGGTGAAGCCTTACCCCAAAGAGGCCGAAGTGAAAGTATTGACAGATGCTTTGCGCGCATTTGATCCATCATATGATCCTGAGAAACGAAGCAAGTCGGGCCTCCAGCAGATGAAAAATATCGCAGAATTTATGAATAGCCCAGAGCATTGTCGGATTAGTGAATATACACTAGAGTACCGATTGTGTGGGGTAGCGGGGTGTGTTATCTGCGCTAATATAGGAAGGGAACCAAGGACGCCAAGCATAAATGTTGATGGATATAACCTCCGGGAGGAAGTTTTGGATTGGATGGAATTTCCTACTGTCAACCCCGCTGACAACGAGCATTACTTGGGACCGCAAGCAACCCGTGCTTATCTCAAAGCTAACAACGTGCCTTTCGAAAAACTGAAGGGGGGGCTCCCAAAAGCAAAAGAAGACAATGAAGAGATGAAGGCTATTGCCTTTGCGGCTGAGGAGGATAAAAAATTCAAGTTTGTAGCAACTAAGGTCAGGGCAATTGTAAAGTGTGACGATTGCGGTGCACCAAGGTGCGTCTACTCAAATAATGATGTTGGTCGCAAGGGTGGGCCGACTTCAGCACAAAAGGAACACCTGGAGCAATGGATTGAACATGGGTACATTTGCGGCAACAAGGTGCCCATTGAAACATTCTACATACGGCAGAAAATTCGGTGCGGTGCGTACATCGAATCGCAATACTACAATCCTTCAAAGAATGCTGTAGCAGGGGGGAGAATCATTACGGAACATGCTTGCGCCATATGCTATACGCTGGAAGACGCTGTTTCCGTAGAAGAAATAAAGAAAAAGCGGACTCTTGGTGGTAAGAACCCTCTACCTCTCTGCAGGTATTGTTTTGATTCAAGACTAAAAGTCCCAACAACTGGAGGCTCTAGTAATAAAAGACAGAAGAAGCAGCAAGATGACACGGAGAATAAGAGGCAGCTGGGATCGGCGGTGGCATCATGGCGGCAAAAGGGGCGGCATCTCAAATATATATTAGT
>JALLOR010000217.1:0-11859 GCA_036939395.1 Porosira glacialis
TATTTTTTCATACCTTCGTAACGTTGTTTCACGACGTTATCGCCTCCGTACTGTAGTTTCTTGAACTTTTACTATTAAGGATTGTAGAATGTTACCGTGGAGAAATTTTAGATTAATGTTAATTTTTTAATCTTTATTTTCTAAAATGTCACCATAATTACAATGATGAGATCTACTGCCCTAACCCTAAGCCTAGCCCGAACCCTAACTATTATACAGGCTATAAAACCTAACCCTAACACTAATTCTTTCCCATAATCCCCACCCTCACCCTAACCGTAATTTAACTAGTTGGCACATATAGGTGTGACCACCCTAACTTGGTACGTCGTTTTGCTAACTCCCAAGTAGTAAAACTATGGTTAGGGTTAGGTTGGGTTTTAGAATTAGGGTTAGGGTTAGTGTTAGGGTTAGGGTTCTGTCTGCTCATCGGCCACTTCGCGTCTTTCAATTAATGCGGCCTTCTTTTCGGTCTTGCGCGCGTGACGATTGCGCCTTCTTCTCAACGAAGCGTCCAGTTGTGACTTTTGTCTATTTGGTGTTATTCGTAACTTCTGCTCATTGGCCACTTTGCGCGGTCGTCATATCTGCCACAGTTGGTTATACTTTCAAATATATATCAAAGAGATTTGACGATCAAGAGGACTCCGTTGTTGACTTTTACTAACACGTTGCTCTTCACTCGTTTGTTATTATTATTTGCGGGCACCCGATCATCCTACATATATTTAGATCATCGCAAATACACCCTTCCTTTAATTAAAACCCAGCCGAACTAAGATGGCGCCGTCTCGGAGAATGCCATCCGTAGCCGGTGTGTTCCTCCTCTTGGCTTCGGCCTTCGTCACGTCAGGCACAGCCGCATCCGAGTTGACATCGACGAGCCTAATGACGCCGTCATCTCCCACCAAACGAGGCTTCGTCTTCACAAACGACGGAAACGACAAGAAAGACAACAATGCCACCAACGCCGATTCGACTCTCCTCTCGACTCTTTTGCACCGTCACTACCACACCTCCTCTTCCCCATCCCCACCGTGGCGTCAACTGGCAGAATTTGCCGCCCTGAACTCGCTCCTCTCCCAAGTGAACCTCCTCCTCCCCTCCACCACCGTCACCAAGTCCGGCCTCGACATCACCATCACCGACCTCGTATGCGAAAACATCCGCATCGGCGACCTCACCGTATCCCACGCCCACATCTCCTCCACCGTCCAGCGGGTAGCAGTCAAAGCCTCCGACCTGAGTTTGAGGTGCTTCTTCCGCTGGAAGTACGAATGGTCTTTCTTTGATGGACGTGGCGATGGCGTGTTGGACGTGGGGGGTGCTGAGGCGCATGTGAATATGGACTTTGGGAGTGAGGATTACGGGGTGCATCCTCCGACGAGTGTGGAGTTTCCGTATTGTCGGAGGGATGGGATAAGGGTTACGAATATGGACTTTGATGGGGATGGGTTGGGGTTTATTGGGGGGCTTATGAATGTGTTTGAGGGCTTGTTGAGGGATACGGTGTCGGAGGAGATTGGGAATACGGTTTGCGATGAGTTGACGACTCTTGGTGAGTGTGGTTTGAAGTGAGGCGGATAGGATGATGGCGAGCGTAGGACGAGATTGTGGAAGTGGAACATGTTTGGAATACTTTTACTTCGTGTTCGAGCGTTTTTTTGGCTATTGGCCGTTTTTGAGAAAGAAACCACGCGTAGACTTTTTCGAAACTCGAACGAGCGTTTCCTTTTCTTTTCTGGAAAGTACGGTATGCAAGGCAGTCGTTTTTCGAGAAACCAGGATGATCACCGTGTTTGGTCGTGATATACACATCCGTTTTTTAATTAAAAAGCAACTTGAGGGGCGTTTTGTCTCCTTTTACTTCATGTTTGCCTCTTTGTATTTCTAACTCTACCTTCTTGTATCGACACATTCGCCCACCGCTCCCATTCCCACCAGGCGATGCCGCCCTGGAAGATCTCCTCCTCTCCCTCTCGTTCGAAATTGACGCCCTCACCGAACCCCTGCCCGCCGACCGAGCCGATCCGCTCCACGCCGAAAAGATCATGTTGGAACAACTTCAAAACAACCCCCAAGAAGAGGAAACGACTCGCGGCGAGGATCTACCACTGTATCTCAATTTCCAAGAAATCGACGACATTGCCGGTGATTGGGTGCAGACGGCTCTCGACCAGGTCGATGCCTTCTTGGGAGGAGGCGGTGACGACTCCTCGGAACTAGGCGTCAATTCCTTCCTCCGAAACAACCTTCTGGACGATGATGGTTTCATCGTTGTCGATCCATCCCTCCTGTCATCGACGGGTGTCCTTTACGAGGGCCACGATTTGCTCACAGAAACGACCGTGTCGCTGAAAGCGGTAAAGATTGGTGGGCTGGATTCCTTTCGGTCGTTCGATTTGCTTAATGCCATTGGGAGGCATACGTTTCGGAATCGTATTGAGCTTGAGGGTCTGAGTCTTGTTTTTGATTTGGAGGCTGTTATGAGGTGAGTTTGATGAGTGTGTGCATATCATGTGTGCATATCATGGGTGCAAATCACATGTTTGCATATCAAATATCATGTGCGCATATCATGTGCGCATATCATGTGTGCATATCATGTGCGCATATCATGTGTGCATATCATGTGTGCGTATCATGTGCGCGTATCTGTGTGCGTATCATGCGTGTGCACATCATGTGCGCATATCATGTGTGCCAATCATGTGTGCATATCATGTGTGCATATCAGGTGTGCATATCATGTATGCATTTTTTCTTCACCAATAACGACCAACAAAGTATACGTGTACAAAACACTGCTAACCATAAAATACATGACTCGCATTGATTTTCTGCACACACGCACAGACCATCGTCCAAATCTTCAGCGGTAATCGTCACAACATCCTCAAACCCCACAATCGTCACCGAGCGCTTCACCGTCGACGTCGACCTCCACAACATTGCCATAGACCTCTCCCTCCTCCTCGCCGTCAACACCCAAGCACTCGGATCCCTCAAACTCGGATCACTCCTCCGCTCCGGTGATATATTATCGTGCCTCCTCAGCACCGTGGATCAATTCGCACTGACCGAATTCGCCGTCACCGTCGGAGATGTCGTCCCACCGGTACTCACGGGATTCCTCGACGGTGGCATCGACCGCATCATTTCGGGAGCGGCCGCGGCATTGTTCGAAATGTACGAAAGCGCCGTCCTCGGCGTCATACCCAGTTTCTTTCAGACGACGGTCCGGGACATGCTCGATGACTTTTTGGATAATTCACTCAACTTGATTGGACGATGTCCCTTCATTGACGGAGCTTTGGACGGCGACGTGGACTTTCGCGATCTCTTGATGCTTCCCGAAGAGGCTGCGAGTGCGGGTGGGTTGGGGACGGGTCCGTACGGCGATGTTGCCGCGATGGCGATGGACTTTATCAGGGAGGAGTTCTTAACGGTGATGGATGCGGATGTCGGTGCGGAGCTGCTGTCCATCAACGAGAATGTCCTACGGCCGTGGACGGAGTCGCAGTCGGGGACGAGGGGATTGCTGAGTTTCTTCTCCGAAGACGCAATGTGGAGCATGTACCATCGAGCCGAGGAAGAAGATGTTTGGTCCGCTTTGTTTGACACCCTGAAGCTGGATCTATCCTACCTGCGCATCGATAATGTAGACACGGTGCGTGCGCCGTCCACGGTCATCGATCCGGGACGGGAGTCGGGATACCTTCTGGCGAATTTTCTCACCATTGGCGTCCCCGAAGGACTTGGATCGGCATCCCCGGCACCCGTGAACGTGACGGTGCGATTCGAGCTGGAGATTGATGATAGCGACGATGACGGTGGTACTCGCTCCCCGTTGGCAATGCAAAACTCGATGGATGTCACTTTGACCGCGCCGGAATCCGCAATCTTCGCCAATATGTACGTGGCGGTGCGCGAGGCAAGGCTGATGAACTTTCCGCTGAGGGACGTTGGCGACCTGGATTGTTGGTTGTCTCTGCCCATGCATAGCGGAGGAGAAGGTGGAGCAGGAGCGGCGGTGCACGATATTTCGATGTTTCTCTTTCAGAGCCTTGCAATGAGCGCATCGTGCATCGAGTGCACCAACGATGGTATGCCTTCGTCCGTGAACTCTGTGATGAGCTTCCTCCACGAGAACGGAGTGATATCCAAGATTCAAACGAGGGCCATCTCCATCGCTGAGGACATTGTAGGAGGTGATTGGATGGAAGGCGTCATTGACAGTGGAATCGAGTCGGCTTCGAGACGGTGTCCCCACGATCCCAACTTTGGCAACAATGCTTCAATTGCTACTACGACGCCGTTTCGAGCCAGCCGTACAATGGTGGACGGCGTGCTTTACACCGGTGCGGTTTTCGTCCAGGCACTAGCGGTGATGTTTGCGGAGTCCCACGTCGGTGGTACCGCTGAAGCAGAGGACGACGTTCCTCCACCCGCTGTCGCTGCCACCCAAGTCGAACTCGAAGGCGATGTTCCTGGAGGTGTGAGGCTCATCGACTTCACCGACCTCGATGGCAGCATCGGCGGAGGTTGGGCCGACATGATTCTGGAGGAAACCAGGGAATACCTTGGTGGCGAAACGAAGCTGGACGATGGATCTTCGAGCGGTCTTGGAATCAATGAGGTGCTACAGTCTTGGATATTAGATGATGACGGGTCGCTGACAATACCCATTACTGGCGAAGGCTTTGATGCTGGCGGCGTGGCATTATCGCTCTATAATGTAACGCTCGACGGATTGGATTCTTTCAGTGTATTTAATGTGCTTCGTCCGACCTCGCCACAAGTTTTGAGCAATAACGTCCGGCTGGATAGAATCGGTGTGACGCTGAGGATGGGCTTGTCCGTTGACGATGGAGAAACTTCGAGCAATGCCGTGCGTTCATTGTCAGCCAGAGGACTTGACGTCGATTCCGTGCTAGAAACGGTGACTGTTTCATTGGTACTGACAGACGTGGATATTTCCATCGCGATGCTCTTGGCCATCGATCATACCATCTTGATCGATTTACCGCTCGGGTCTTTGTTAGAAACTTCGCAAATCTTGTCCTGCCTCCTCTCCGCCATTCATACCGCTGGAATACCGGAACTGGCCATGTCGATCGGAGACATTGATAACTTCTCCATCGAAGGCTTCATTTCGGAGGAAACTCGCTTGGACATTAAGAACGCGACTGAGGCATTCTTTTTGGAGTACAAGCCGACCTTGCTCGACGCCATCCCGATCGTTTCGTCCACATCGCTGCGCACTATTGCGGACAACCTGCTGGAATTCTTTGTGAACAAGAGCAAACACAGCGAGGCGTCGTGTCCCAATCCCGGTGACTCCTTGAACGGCCTCGTTGACTTTCGCGACCTTTTTATGTCTCCGGAAGAGGCCGAGGTGGCGGGAGGTTCCGGATCGAGTCCTTACGGAGATTTCGTGCCCTGGGCCGTTGGTCTGATTCGAGATCGATTTCTAACGGCAGAAACGGATGACGGCAGTGGCAGCGGCCTCATGTCCACTTTCAACGACGATGTCGTTCGACCGCTGACGGAGTCGCAATCAGGAACACCGGGAATGCTTCGTGCCAATGGGACACTGATCGATCTGCACAAAGAAAAAGTCACCCAAGAAATCTGGTCCGCATTTGCAAACAGCCTTCGATTGCGATTGTCCGACCTGCGCATTTCTGGCATTGATACCTTCCGTGATCCGACAAGGATTGTTGAACCGCGCTCATCATCGGGATACATGTTGGAAAATTATCTTGCCCTCGGAATACCCGATGAATACTCGGAGCTTGTACCCGCAACTCCGATCAATGCCTCTGTCCAGTTTGAACTGACTATCGGAGGAGATAATTCACCTCTGGCGATGAATAATGTTATGGATCTTCACTTGAGCATGCCGACGTTGGAGCTCCTTGCTGTTGTGCATGCGGCGGTGCGTGAGTCAAGGCTGATGCAATATCCTTTGAAGGACATTGCGAACTTGGATTGTTGGTTGTCAACCATGGCTTACACGGACAATGCATACGCGGACACGACTGGAGAAAGCTTTAACTTTGTGGCGCTCCACGATATCGCCATGCTCCTCAAAGATGGCATGTCGGTAAGCTCGAATTGCATTTCCTGCACCAACAAGGCACTGGAAGACTTGGACTCCATCATAAGACTTCTTCACGAGAACGGCTTTGTGGAGGACGTTCAATCAAGGGCGATGCTCATCGCAGAAGACATCCTCGAAGGCGACTGGATGAGAGGGAAAATCGGAAGCGAAATCGAGTCGGCGTCCCAACGGTGTCCCCACGATCCCAACTTTGGACTCACCTCGAGTACCAGTGCTTTGGTGACACCGCCCTTTCAGGCGAGCCGCGAAATCGTGGACGGCGTGATGTACGCCGGTATGACGATAGTCCAAGTGATAGCGGTCATTCTTGCACAGAAACATGCGTATCTAGACACTGCTTCACCCGCCGAGATTGTTCTTGATATTCCTGAAGATGCGAAGCTGATAGACTTCACCGATCTTGGTAGTAGCATTGCAAGTTGGGCCGACACGGCCCTGGACGAAGCCAGGGATTACCTTGGCGGCGAAACGGAGCTGGACGATGGGTCTTCGGGCGGCCTTGGAATCACTGAGCTGATGAAGTCGTGGATATTGGACGATGACGGGTCCCTGACGATATCCATTGTTGACGAGGGCTTTGAGGCCGGTGGCGTGACATTGTCGCTATACAACGTAACGCTCGATGGATTGGATTCTTTCAGCAAGTTTGATGTGCTTCGTCCGACGTCACCGCAAGTTCTGAGCAATAACATACGGCTGGATAGAATCGGTGTGACGCTGAGGATGGGCTTGTCCGTTGCCGACAAAGAATTGAGCAAGACCCCACTTGAGACGGTGACTGTATCGTTGGTATTGACGGATGTGGATGTTTCCATCGCGTTGCTATTGGCCGTCGATCATGGCATGCTAAGTGATTTGAAACTCGGGTCACTGATGGAAATGTCGCAGATCCTTCCCTGCCTTTTCTCATCTGTACATGCCGCTGGTATCCCAGAACTGGTCTTGTCTGTCGGTGACATTGAGGAGTTTTCCGTGGAGGGCTTTGTCTCAGATGAGACTCGTGAGGGCATTGACTCTTTGAGACGAGTCATTTTTGATGAATTCAAGTCGACGGTGCTCTCTGCTGTGCCTGCATTCTCATCCATCACCGTGCGACCTCTCCTTGATAATATTCTTCAAGTGCTTGTAAATCGAGGCCAAAAGGAAGCTTCTTGCCCCGATCCTGATACTTCATTGAACGCTCTTGTCGACTTTCGGGATTTGCTTTTGCCAGAAGCAGATGCGGTCGCCTTGCTCGGTGGTGGAACTTCACCGTATGGTGATTTGTTTCGAACTGTGTACAGCTTGGTTGAAACGAGCGTGTCGGACATTGCCGAGGACGGAACATCGGGAATTAACGACATGCTTGTTTCGAAGCTAACAAAGATGCAGTCGAAGGATCCAGGTACACTTCATTTCCCCGGCGAAATTTTTGCCTCAAATATGGATCTTGATGTGGGAGGTTTGAGCGCAAGTATCAACATTGGCGTTTCTGACGTTCGTGTCTCTAATCTTGACAGCATTGGTGCACCGATTGAAATACTACGTCCGATTCAAGGAGAAACCAGTGTCCTTGATAATGAAATGAGTGTTGGGGTTGCGACGGAACCACTTCGTTTATCCCTGGTAGTTTTGATTCACGCTGAAGGTGAAGGTAAGCCACCATTGTTTGACATTTTATGTATTTCATTTTTATAGCGAAATGATACACTGGGAATCCAATGCAAAATATTTACCAGTGAGGAAGCACATTTTCACCTGCCCCATGGATATTTAGGAAATTCATCACTGTTAACACCCCTGTTTTGTTCCAAAATTGTCTCTCCGTCCTCACTGATCATTCTTACGCCCTGAATCTATACCTAATTTCCCAGATATCAAAGTCCACAATGAGATCGAAATTGGTCTCAATCTAAAAAATGCCAATATTTTGCTCGAGTTTTTAGCGGAGATTCAGGATATTCCGTTTCTCAATTTCCCAATTCGTGACCTTTTGAATCCACACTGTTGGTTGGCGACGGTATGTTTTCTATGCTGCTAGTTTTGAGGTTGTGCTTTCATTGTTGCTGTTAATGCTTGTACCTAACACCTGTTGTGATATTTTGTTACGCTTCCTTCCCCAGATTGCCGCTCCAGTTCTAGACAAATATGGCGTCAGAGTAGGAGATNGATATTTTGTTACGCTTCCTTCCCCAGATTGCCGCTCCAGTTCTAGACAAATATGGCGTCAGAGTAGGAGATGAACCTTCTAGCATTGAAATAAGAAACATGGCCATGGCGGTTGCCGAGGCCCGCCTTGAAATCATTTGCATCTCGTGCTCAAGCCCAGTGCTAATTGATATCTCAAATCGCCTCTCGTCAAAAGAGGGCGTGGTAAGTTAGTGCGGGTATGGGTGGTGTTTATTTCATTCTTTCTACTAGTAACTCCCAACTAACCACTCTATGTTAACATCCTTTCCTTCTTTCCCATATAACTCATCTCAGGCTGATACAACCACCACCACAAATATGGTTTTTGATTATGTTCTAGGGCTCTTAGGTGGAGATTTTGCTCAAATCCAACTAGATCGTTTGTTGAACGAAGCTCCGATGAAATGCCCCCATACTGAGAAGTACAACCCGAACATTGCAGGCCTTCAGTATCAAGATTTTGACAGTGCAGGAGAATCCAAAGATCAAATTGGATTTCTCCTCGCTACAATTGCGGTGATCGTCATCATCGGAGCCTTGTCTGTTACAGCTTTTCTGATAGCAAGGTGGTTGGGGAATCGAAGACACAATCATTGGGTTAACACATTAACGAGTGCTCAGATCTTACAGCTTCAGACGGACCAGGAAGAGGAATTGGCACAGGAGGCAAATTTAAACAAAGCGATGAAGCCTATGTTCCTCAGTGGAGACATTCCTTTGTATGTTCGTGTCATGATGCCGATTGTCATTCTTGGGAATATTGCGCTCTTTTTGAGTGGACATCTCAGTGTTGGTGCAACAGTTAATGTTAGTGGAGAGTTTGCAGGTCAGGAATTCAATGTTGATGGATTCTTTGAGTTCTCGATGGCGAAATCAACAATAGAGATGTGGGAAGCAGGCGCAAGAGCACTCGCCATTTTGATTGTAATTTTCTCAGGCCTGTGGCCCTACACAAAGCAGTTAGTGACGCTGTATTTGTGGTTTGCTCCAACAAAGCATGTGTCTTCAAATCGCAGAGGTAGCATTCTCCGTTGGCTAGATGTTCTGGGAAAATGGAGTATGATTGATGTATTTGTACTACTGATGTCACTGGCTTCCTTCCGCATATCTGTAGAAAGCCCTGACCACCTCAGATTTTTGCCTGAAGACTTGTATTCTGTCAATCTACTGGTTGTGCCGGTTTGGGGATTGTACGCAAACTTTATTGCTCAGTTGGTTTCTCAAGTTTCAAGCCACTTCATCATTCACTATCATCGAAAGACAGTTGAAACAGCAAGGACTTCGCAAGAAATCGCACCCAGTGTCGCATCCCTTTCTGATGCCGGTTGTGGACAAAAACTTCGTGATCACTGTTTCAAAATCGACTACGAAACAGCAGATAAAGAAGCAGTTATCCGTGAAGGAGTAGATTGGATAATGATTGGAGTTTCTTGTTCACTCTTTGTGTTGGTGATATGCGGCTGCGCCCTCCCGTCGTTCAGTCACGAAGTGCTTGGTATTATTGGCATTGCAGTAGAAAGTGGACAGCAATTTGAAGAGGCGATGACAGAATACAGTGTCTTTACTATGGCAAACATGATCATTGATCAGGCTCGGTATCTCGGCACCGCAAAAGATCAAATTGGCCTTGGAATGCTTGCCACGACTTTGGTATTGACCGTGTTCATAGTGCCCCTGTTACAAACTGCGTCACTTCTGTTACAGTGGTTTGCTCCGCTGAAGAAGAATCAGCGCCATCAAATTACAGTCGTGATAGAAATGCTGTCTGCATGGCAATACATGGAAGTTTACGTGTTATCTATTATCATTGCAGCATGGCAGCTTGGAGGAGTATCAGATTTTATGATCAATGGTAAGTACTTGTCACTGATGTTAAAAGCAGTGAGGTATCTATTAGGATGTACATTGTTGCTAATGTTGGTGTTTGTGCGCTATACCCCCCCCCCCACTTGTACTCGTTCCTCTTTCCTAATAGCTTACTGTGAACCATTAGAGGCCTTTTTTGCGTCACTTACCTATTATGGTATCCTTGAAAGTCGCGACGCTCAGTGCTTCAAAGTGGATGCTAATGTAGAGGCCGCTTCGTGGATATTGGTTGCTGCATCCATCATTCTTTTAGCCTTGAACCACTTCGTGTTATCTGCGGCTTCACAGCGTGAACATGATATCAATATGCCATTGGATAGGAGATTAAACAATGATAGATGGATGGTGGCGAAGCAATCTGGATNAACATGATATCAATATGCCATTGGATAGGAGATTAAACAATGATAGATGGATGGTGGCGAAGCAATCTGGATTTATTGAGGAGGATAATGAACCTCATTGCGACAGTAACTTGGGCAAAATCGCCCCAGTTCCTCCTCGCTTTACAGATTACTACCGATTCGCAACATGCAGGAGCGCGTGGCCGCCAAATGGCTCTTTAGATATTCTACCTACTACAGAACTCGATTTAGTGGTCGATCCGACCGCGGTGACTGATGATGCTGATATCGCTGTAAAGGTGTGGTAACGATAATATCCGCAGTTAATTCTTACGTAGCCTCCGGTATGTCTGATTTTAAATGACCCCACCTCCTATGCACATGAGGTGCTGAAACAAAACGCATTGCCACATTACGAACCACCCCATACTCGTTTAATAATGGCCTATTTATTGTCTACTTTTGTTTATTTACTCTAGACTCGGTTCCTACTACTTGTTTCAACGTCAAATGTCGCTTCTTTCGCAGGGTGGTACACACTTATGATATTGCATCATTGTGGTATGCAATGACCGACGTAAGTTCGACTTAACGTGTAAGTCTAAGTCACACCATAATCATGATGTTTAAGTCTAAGTCGTAAGCTTCAACCAAAAAATTGACCTTCTTTAAGTAGAGTACTAAGTACGTCACTTTTTGGTCGCCATATGCGAAGTATGTAAACTTAAGTACAAGTACTTGTAGTTTTAGCACATGTCAGTCTAAGTCACAAGTCTAAAAATACTTATGTGCCTACTCGTAATTTTAGCATATTTTAAATCCAAGTCTAAGTCTAAGTTGTAAGTTTTGGGATACGCTAGACGTGTGTCACTGTAGCCTCCTCCTCATCTTCACCGCCGCGTCATTACCACTCTCCTTGTCCTCACTTCCGTCAATCTCAATCGCCTCGTCACTCACTTCGTCACAGCAGACATCCTCCTCGTCACGAAGCTCTTCTTTAAAAAACACATGTCATTCGGAGGGCCGGATGGAGGTTACGCCGGAACAGAATATCAAGCTGAGTCCCATTCTGTGCTCTTACTGGACTCTCGAGGCGTGCTTCGAGCAGCCGGAGGCCATTACACACTCGCTCGGATTCAGCGGTCATCTGACTTCTGATCGCATCACCCTCAGGGGTCTCGAGAAGATGGCCACCAAGCTCGCCAAGATCAATGTCTTTACTCAAGCTACCTGCGGCACCATCCCGAGAAGCTCATAAAGCACCACGAGAGCTTCAATGTCGTTTACGCTGCTGCAATAGCCAACATACTTCCCCTATGATAAGGAGGCGACCAGAAAATTGGCCTACTTCAT
>JALLOR010000218.1:0-11544 GCA_036939395.1 Porosira glacialis
CGAGGGTGGGAGGTCGTTCTCCCCCCTGGAGGAGAGAGGCGTTGTCAGCAGCGGCGATGATGTCAGAGGGGTTTCGGAACTTGCAACAGTCAAAGAGGCGGTGGAGTTTCAAGTCGGAGAACACGGTCCGAGTATCCGAGAGGCCGGGAACGTCGCACGGGCGAGGTGGAGGAAGTTCATGGTCGGAGGGGTGGAGAAGCTTGAGGAGATTCTCTGGAAGCACGAGTGGAGTGGAAAGGTACTATGGCGTTGGATTCTTGGTCTTGGCAACGGGTTGTGGGGGAGGCGTGTTGGCGGCAACCACAATGGGGGCGCAAGGTGGTGGGACAATGGGGTCGGACTCTACAGAATCTTCATCAGGAATAATATTGACCGTTGGAGGCTTATCGAGCGTGGTGACGTTGCGGGTGCGACTTGTTTTTAATAGCGCGTCCAATAGGTTTTTAACTTACTAAGCAATCAACCGACGTGTCTGATTTTACAACAAAAGTAGGAAATAGGAGCATCATACCAACAGAATTGTCGGCGTAGATCCCACATCCCGGTTGTAGGTAATGTCGTGTCAGCGAATACAGTGGGGTCGTCATGGCGGGAACGTGCAGTGCATTTTGGGGAAGGATGCGTTTACCGTTGAGTTCAATGACTGCGGTTCCGCGTCCAGCGATTGGGGCTGTCTGATCATTGCCCAGGACTACAACATCACTGGGGTCTGTGGACGGGCGGTATGATAGGAAGGCCTCATAATGACGTATCATATGATCAGTAGCTCCCGAGTCAGCACAGGTCGATGATGAGGACGATGATTCACGCTTGAATATTTTGGAGGCTGTGATTTGGAATACGTGATTCGCGTTTGACATGAGGTGGGTGGAAGAAACACGGGCTGTGGTGGTGACTAAACTACGCGAGACTACACTACGACGACAGCGGGGTAAGTACGGGGAGTCTAGGGCTTTAGATTTATTGTTACCGTTACCTTTCACGACTTCCGCCCACTCCGTGTCCATATCCGACTGGAAGTCTGCGTTGTTTTTTTCAACAAAGGAAAGTGCAGCATCTTTATATCTGTTGTGAGAGGCAGGTTCAGGCTCCGGATCCGGTTCGACCTTCTTGTCCTTGGACGTGGCGCGGCGTCCCTTCACTGGAGCTTTGTCATTGTTGTCGTCGTCGCCGGTCAGCTTGACTTTCTTCTCGGGGCGCGGATGGTCAATCGTCTATTTCTCCACGATGGTGGCGGCCTTCTTGGCGTCCTTGACGAGGAGGAATCCTTCGCGAGTACATGAAATACAGGGTTTGTTGCGTTTCACGTGCTCCGTCTGGAAGCAGATGGGGCATTCCTTGCCTTTCCGAATCAGCTCCCTTACTTGGGTTGCCCAAGGGTGAGGATTCGGAGGATAGGAGGGGCGCTTAAAGCTGCCCCCCTTATCGTCATCTGGTTTAACCGGAGGAAGGCGATCAGATGGATTATCCGGGGCACGCCCCGGGGTTCTCCACCGGAGCCCCCCTTGTCCTGAGCACGATTATCGCTCGGGGCAGTGGGAGCGCCGAAGGAGGATTCAGCCTCGCGGCGTGTGTCGATGGCTTCCCCGAGATCCTCAAGTTGTGCCAAGTCCGCAAGGATGACGGTGACATCACCCCGGCGGAACAATCCCCCGAGTTCACCATAGCTGGAAGTGTCTGCCGCGAATGTGGCGAACAAAACGATCAGATCACTGACCGTCTTCCCACGGAGAAGGTTTCCGAGTTCACGGACGCGAGCCAGGTACGCCCCCCATGGTTCTTGAGCTCCCTGCTTCAGATGGAAGAGCTTCATGAACATGGTGAAGGTGGCCATGGTGCCACCCGGGGAGTATTTCTGCTGCATGCAGCCCCACATATCAAACCCTTTGCCGATGTATGTAGCGTCGTTGATGAAAGGGGTAAGGGCTCATGGCGGAAGCGTGTTGATCAGCTTTTGGCAAACGAATTGACTGAGGGAAGTCGTGGTGGGGATGGTGGCGGTGAAGTCGCTTATTCGATGGAACGGGGCAGATTCGAACCAGGCCAGCATCCGGAGATGGTAGAGTGGCCAGCCCTCGGGGGATCCGTCCCATTTGGAGACTTCCGAGTCGACGGTGGGAAGAGGCGGTGGGGGAGGAGGGGGGCAGAGAGGCGGTGATGGCAGGGCCAACGTGGGGAGGTTACTCGCCATCGCGGCCAGGATGCTGGTCTGCGATTTCAGGAGAGTGGACATCATTGCTGCGAGGTCCGGGGAGGTAGTCGGTGGCTGTGGCGGAGTCCACGGAGGCGGCGGGCGTGACAGGATGACCGACGGCATGGAAATTTTGAGGTTCCGTTGTTGAAGAGCAGACCATGGGGAAGGAGGAAGACCGGTGGAGGCGGGCGTCTTTCCCAGGTGTGCTGGTTTCATGGAGGACTGGGGAATCGAAGGTGTCGGAGAGGCCGGAGGGACGAATGACAATGATGGAATGTTGGTTCCGAACTGGGCCTGGGGGAAGGATGATTCCCAGGCGCGGCGGGAGGAGTAGGGTAAGATGGTTACTTCTTCCCATCCGAAGGAACAAAAAAAGGAGATGGCTCCGGCCGAAAGTTTGTGATCGGGGCACCAATGGAAGGACAGTGTCGAGGAGGTCAGGGAGTGGCAGATGATGACACCCACCGACGACGTGCCGGTGGAATCCGGGGAGAGGTCGGAGTGGAACTCCATGGAGACCTCGGCGATGAGCCGCTTGGCAGCTGAGACGGAGATACTCGGTCGAGGGCGGCTCTTGAAAGAAAAAGGAAGGGAGGATGATGCTTGGAGCAACGGAAGTCATCAGCGTCCACGCTCGTCCCCCGAAGGAAAGGTCTCAACCTGTCAGTGATGAATAGAAATAATTTGTGGGGGCTAATTATTTATTGGCTACAAAATGAGAACTCATAACCTGTCGAAGGAGCTGGGTTCCAGCATACCTACAGTACCCATAGGCCAGAACTATCTGGACTACAAGTACAAGTGCGTAGGCATACGGACAGCTACGTATGAACACAAGTAAAAACTATCATACTGATAGCTGGTATCCTTGTCCATTTTCAAACTTAAAACTCAAAACCCCAGACGTGATGGTTCCTCCTTATGAAAAACGCTATTTTAATTTCATTTGCGCAACATTGTAACCAAGAGTTGTAACACATAGACAACATTTGACGAGATCATGGATGATTACGAAATCATTGGTGTTAGAAAACCAATAAGCCAGACCTCAGTTCGCCAACGGCCGTATTCTCTCAACCAAGATGAGCAACAAGATCTTTGAAACATTAAGGACTACGGGAAAGAGCTCTTGTGGGAGCTTACTGAAGCTCACACAGCGCTAGACTACGCTATGGTCAAGTCTGTTCAAGCAAATCGTCTTGAAAATCAAGCAGCAGAAGAACGAGTAACAAGGAATTTAATTGATCCAGTATCAAGTCATCTCTCTTTTATTGACGACAAGCTCCTCCGCTTTGTTGAGAGCGAAATCGATATTTCGGCTCTACGTAAAGAACATCTCCCAGATCTTGCAATTCCTTCTCACAGAAATCGAAAAATATCAGACCTCACTGAAGAACAAGCCGTCGAGTGGACGAGACTTACAACTCCAGAACTGACGAAATTGGCGATTTGCCTCCGCCTACAAGATAATACATTTCAGTTAGGGCGCACAGGCCGACAGAACCGTATTGCCGGAGAAGAACTTCTCCTCATTGGATTGGTCCGTATATGCACAGGACTTACTTTCGGAGAAATGGTCAGTAATGTTTTCGGTGGTGAGATCACACGGCTTTGCGAAGCTTTTGACTTTTTAATCGACTATGTGTTCACCACATTTTTCCATAAGATTTCTGGAAATAGTTTATCCAAATGGGTACCCAGCGTGAGCTCTTTTCGCGATATCTTTTGGGACAAAGTGACCAGTAATCCGTGCAAAGCTGAGACTTGGATGCGATAAGAAGAAGATGATCTGCTTGACGAAACAGTTCATCTTTTTTCTTTGGATATACAATGTTCCTACTGGAGGGCATGGTGTAGCATAGACTGTACAGACTGGAAAACAACACGGATTGGCGCTGGACCAAGGGGCTCATACCAAGGAGCAAGTAGAAGAGCAGATGCAAACATAATGCAAAGAGCTTTTTACAGGTAAGTAAGTCGTTCAATGAATTTATGTTTCTTGTTTCTGTTGTATTGAATAATCGGCGCCATTAATTTTATTGTGTCTATCGTGTCCTTCAACAGTGGCTACTTCCATGCTCATGTGTTAAAATATCAGTCTCTGCTCCTTCCGAATGGATTATGGGGGTCGGTGTGGGGGGCGGTGATGTCTCATAATGACAATGGTATGCTCAATATGAGTGGCCTTGTTCAACATTTAGAAGATATCCTCCCGATAGACGAAGACTGCTTGTATGATGTTATAATTGGCGATGCAATTTACTCCGAGAATAGCTCTGTCATTTGGTCAACAAAAGTACCAAATAATTCTTCGGACACCTACAAAAAGTTCAAGCTACGTCTTAAATCATGCCGCCAGCCGCACGAGCTCCACTACGGTAGCTTCTTTAATTACTTTCATCTCTTTCGGAAGAAAAAAACGCAGACAAGGCTTTATCGAAATGCAGAGAAAGCATACCGCATTGGCATCGTTGTTTTTTTTGGCACAACTGCTTTGTGTGCTTGAGAGGAAGCTCCGCCAACTCTTTTTTCAACAGCGACCATTCAACTTTGGACCAATACCTCCCCCTTGATGAAGAACTCTCACCTTACATACCATATGAAATGAACGATTTCTATAACTATCTACAGGCACAGTGCATTCACTTAAGCGGGGTAAATTAATCCGGGATCCGGGATGGCGTCAACAGAAAAAATATCCTCTACACCGATACATTAAGCAGGTGGGGAAGTACATCTACCGATACATGATTGTGTCTGAGACATACCCTGTTTCCTATCATATCCTGAATTCAAAATATTTAAAAATGTTAGTATTGTCACTGTAAGGCCTGTATATGTGATACAATTTATCATATTTAAGAGACAACAAATTACTGTACCGAAGATAGAATGAATTTATAATCATGTCGATACTGTATCCTGTCCGTGTTTATAAGCCTACTGTATGATCTCCTATGATCCTGTCTAGGACCTTAAATTTCTGGCACTGGCGTCGCGTCCACAAAATCCAAAACAAGAAACCTTACGTACTTACTTGAAGTTAGATTTGTAGTACCAGTTCTACGTACCACTTACTTACTAGTAATGATCTATTATTCCCAAATCCGAGATACTGTACTGTACTTACTACAAGTACATACTGTACTTACTACTGTAGTCTACTTCTTCTTGTGTACAGTACTCGTACTACAAGCTACTGTACATCTTTTCTTCCTAAAATCCCAAAAATGATCCACGAAACTCGTGACTTGACATGTTGTCTCCAAAGAAGCAAAAGTACCCAGAAATAAAACTTGTTCTACAAACAAATAACCGACGCAATAACAATCATGCCCAACGTCATGTCCATCCTGTCCCGCGCCGCGATCATTGCGCTTATGGTCGTAAGCACTCCCTCCGTCGTTTCCAATGTTGATGCACGAGGAGCGGTCTTGCCCGAACTGCCGTACGAATACGATGCGCTGGAACCGATGCTGAGTGAAGAGGCAATTCAGAGAATTCACGGTGTTCATAGGATGTGAGTCGGTTACGATTTTCCGCAGCGCGGATTCTTTCAGTCGACGCTCGACGAAGCAGAAATACGTTGCCGCTTTTTCTTTTCGTCCCTCATTCATCACGATTGCTTTGTCTTGGTCTTGTTTGCCCCCTTTGTCGGACAGGCATGTCGTAAACGTGAACAAGATCCTCCACGATGGACGACACGACGACTACCAATCCTTCTCCATCGAAGACATCATCGTCCACACCTACCGCAACGACCCCCAACTCTTCAACAACGCCGCCCAAACGTGGAACATGTCATTTTTCTGGAAAAGCATATGCCCCCACAAACCGACGGATGAGCGCGAACCGGATTCTCGCGGCGTATTGGGGGGATTTATTCGAAGAGATTTTGGATCGTTCGAAATATTCCATGAGGAAATGGACATTGCGGCCAATGCCGTTTTTGGGTCGGGTTGGGTTTGGTTGGTGTACGATGGAAACACGGGCAAGTTGAGCGTGACGACAACGACTGGGGCGGGAAATCCGATGACAACTCCGGGGTTGTTGATACCTATTTTAGCGCTCAGCGTGTGGGAACATGGTGAGATATTTTTGAGTTCGGACTCGTATATCTGACGAACGAATTCCCATTTCATCGCGGTAGCTCATGTCATATCCTTTATCTTTCTTCTCAGCTTACTACCTCGATTACAGCCATAAGAGTCACTACGTCACAACATTGCTGGACCGACTGATTAATTGGGAATTTGCGGAACAGAATCTCGAAACGGCGGTGATGGCATCCAACGCTGCCTCGATGGTACACACTGACCTGTGAGAGATGAATTCACTTCGCTCTTTGTTGGGGGCGGCGTTTGAAGTATGCATACATGCCACTCGATTTTTACCAGTAGAGTTTGGGCCAGGAGGATTTTCGTTCGCTCAGTTGGTTCATTTGACGTGCACGGTCAAATGGAAAATTGCTGTGAGCAAAGATCGACTTATATTTTTAAAGGCGTCGACGTATCGGCGAATCGTACACATTTTCATTTGGCATTGCATAGAAGACTCGAATTTAATGAGCAAATTCGTTTCTTTTAATCAAAATTTACCGAACGGAATGAAAGATGCAACTTTGATGGCCGGGCGACGGCGGGGACGTGCTTGCTGATTGTTTTGCATGGTTTCAGCTTTCTTGTTTGAAACTGGAGAAACGTAATTCAACTTGGAGTTTTCGGTGGTTTTACCCGCTCCAAAATGTCTGGGGCTCCATCTACAATCATTCCAATCGCGTCTGAAATTTTGCTTTGCGCCTAATAGTTATGAGTTGATGTTACCTCTTGTGGAAATCTAGCATAAAAAGATATGATAGGTTCAATCCGATCGCAACGACCCCCTTGATGAGCTTTGGCTGTTATTAATGGTGTTTGGTCATGGCTGAATTAGATATATTTGTGGACACTAATGGTTCTAGGGAAACATTGGAGTGAAATTGCAATTTTTTTATCAGCTAGCTGCATTTGCGTTTGTAGTTCCTGGTGGCGGCACAGAGATCCCCTGTATCACGAATCTGAAGCAAATAATAGAATCAGCCTGAGTCTGTCTAGTTAGTAGAGACAAGGCAAACCACGTTAAAGGAATTTTAAGATTATAATTTCGACTTTTGTTTTTTTTCTTTTACGGGCGCGGTGTGGTCGCTCCTTCTCTCTCAACGGCTGGATTTTGTGAGAGGATGTATTGTCGAAGGTTATTCTTTACTTTTTATCGAAGCCTTCAAGCCCGAGGCAAATACGAGTTTGATCTTGTTCTGTCTCTTACAAATAACGAAATGTGTGTATCTAGGCTGAAAAATCGAGCCGTTTTTAAATGTCAAATATACCAGGTTACCTACGTAATATGCCCCACGAAGGTCTCAGTCGTTTTTTTACCGTTTCGCTTGTTCGCATATAATGAACGCAGAGAACCAGGCACCAGTTAGGAATACTATTAGTAGCAGTATATCACGCGTCGCGTCGTAGTTTACAAAAGTGTATTCTTATTTGTGTTGTCCCGCGAAGAATGCAGTCAAATCCACGTAAATAGGGTTTAGCTCAGTGAAGAGATTTGTTTACCTATTAGCTCAGCTGCGCAAACAATTGATGGACATCAATATATGTTGGTTGTATATGTATTATAACCCATACACGTTGCAAATACTTGCTCGTGGAATCCTCTGTATTTAATACTTGGGCGAAACACGAAGATCTACATCACGACAGCTCTGAGACACCTCACTCGTAATCCGTGCGAAACTAGAAATTAATATATCGAGATGCTGTATCTTCAAAAAGACAAAGTTCTACATATATACCTACATTAAACAAGGTGCTGCCAATAGATGTTGCGACGTAGTAACTTATATGAGAACATCACAAGAATAAAGGGTTCTTTGCTCAATAATAAATACGGAATTCAGTACACAAGGAGTCTTAACAGCTTTAGAATGCAGCCGTTGGCAATGGCGCATTTTTCCTCCTTGAGTTTTTCCGATCGCCGACCGTGACCGCAGTCACTGTCTTTTCGGCGTTTATACGTTCCAAGTTTTGGCTTGCTTCTAATTCGTTCTTCACGTTTTGGTATCTTTGCATGAGCCTACGCCATAGTGCGACGAGATTGGTGGAGAGAGTGGAGAGATGTTAGAAAATGATTTCAAGACAAATGCGGAACATCGATACGCATGCAATAACTACTCACCTCTCCAACGCAAATTGCCTTTCCTTTTTCTGCTCCTCTCTTGCTGTCGCTCTTCTTTTTTGTAGCGCGTTCAATTCTTGCCTCTTTGTGCTTTTGAATTGGTTCTCTTGCTGGAACATTTCCTTCTGTTTCTGTTCGTTCCATCGTTCCAGTTCTACCGCTTCCAATTTATCCGCTTTAGCCTTGACCTTATGAGCTTCGGCGTAGTTTTTGGATCTCGCAAGGTGCTCCTCTATCTTTCTGTAGTTTAGCAGTAAAGGTGAAAATTTAGGTATTCGTAGCTTTTCGAGAAGCTTTTGTTGGAATTCTTTCAACTCTTCTAAATGTCTCTCTTTCATTCCTTGTATTTGACTGTAGAGGTTTGGGATTCAACGACACACGGGAACGCAAAATTCAGAAGGTCAAATCTTATCAGAGACAGTTAAACCAGCCTCGATTCGTCTCACGCACCTTTCGGATTGTTTTTCGTAGTCGTCGGACTTTTTGTCCCACTGAAGGTTGAATTGTTGAAATTCGAGCATATGAGCTTCCTCGACCCCAAGCCTTTCTTTGATTTGCTGTGATCGCATAGACTCTCTCCGCCTATTTGCTTCGTTTGATTTGAGCTCATCGTACCGTTTCTTTGCTACTTCAGCTTCTACATATTTGCCTTGATGCTCGCAATTTTTCCGATGCTCTTCGAGAATCTGTGTGGGCAATGGTACACCAATTAGCCCCGTTTAGGTGTGAGCGCGGAATATGTCGAAGACCAACCAACTGACTCACCTGCAAGAAATCAGCGATGGCGGACTCTTGAGTTTCGTTCATGACTTGGCTTTTATAGTGCGCCGCAGTAATTTTTTAGGTTCCTAGGAATACAGGATTTCACGAAAGGCCGGTCGGGTCATATGGGTCGGGTTGGGTGGAAATCCAAACCCATCTTTTCAGGATCGCAATTTGTGGTCGTCGAGCTTTCTTTGCAGATTATTTTTGAAAATTTTGTTCTTTGGAATCATTTCAGCCATTTTTTTCTGACACCACCAAGAGCTGACACGCGCTGACAGCTTCAGCTTCCGGATAATCCTTATGGTCCGTGTTCCTCCTATTTTAAATGAAAAGTGAAAGTGTAATCGCCAAGCCACCAAAAATAGAACTTCCGCCAAAAGCGATGGAGACGATGAAACTCACCTCGAACCCCGGCGTCGGACTCAAACTCACTGAGCCTCGCATAAACGAGAATAAATCTCAATCATCGTCCCCGTCGAGCCCTGGCCCGCAAGCCTATTCCGTGAAGGACGGCATGACCGACCTCACGGAACGCGAGAAGAGTAATAACGAATTGTTGAGCAAGCGATACCGCCAGGATAGGCCTAGGCCGTCCCTGGTACGCCGGGAAAAATTTATGCAGAGGAAAACTTCGGATTCGGATCAATGACGATTTTAGGATTGGATGAGGTGTGATAGGAGATGATACAGTGATGGTTTAATCGATCTTGTGCATCGGCCTCATGCCCCGACTTGCATGAGAAGAATGAGAACTGTGGAACAAGGTATTAGTTGCAGTGAAGGGGTGGGATTTAGACGTGTGTCAAAGAAAATCATTATGAAACGAAGAGATGCAACAAATGTAGAAAAGAAGCCTTCGCGAAGCAATTCGGATTCGGATTTAAGTGACTTGGTTGTGATTCCAAATATAACATTCGATATAGTAGTAATTAGTAATTAGTGCTTGAAAATCGTCGCTCGTCATTTCTTATCGAATTGTCTGCAGTAAAGGATTGGCTGCGCAAAGGGCAATCAAGATGTAGCTGATTTGTTCTTGGTCGGCGAGAAAGGAAAAGAGAAGGCGCGCGCGTGCGAGAAGCCGCGCTGTCGTATTTGTTCCCCCTAGTGGAAATAAATAAGCCAATATCCGCTCCACTTCTAACTCCTGCTTGAACAACGCTCATTGTTCGTTTTGCTTTCCGTTTTTAATGGTGTCAGTCAAGGTTCGAAGACAGAGGTCTCGGTCGTTCTATTCCTAGCACCAAGCGTGCGTGAGCCCGGGAAGCAGTCACATACGCAACCGATTGACAGGCGCTTGCCAGGCTCACTTTGAGGTCTGTGAAACGAGGATTATAGAATGAGTCCATCAACATCAACTTGAAATGTGTTCGTTTGCGGTGCGCGTGGTCCATCCAGCAAATGATATTCACAACGACGCGGGAGAAGGTTTCATCTTCGAGAGGTACGTATCGTACCATGGTGAACATCTAGCTTCTTTCCATTTTTCGTGCAAAAATGCGCTCTCTGCTCCTTTTCGTCCTCGTCCAAAATCAATCAAAACTTTCGGTGTAGTAGTACTATACACTTCAATACATACATGTATAGCAATTGTATCTGTATAGAGTACTGCACGATTATATATGATTGAGAGGTCAAGCAGACAGTTGAGTTGAGTACTGCAGTCTAGCATGATTCCAGTTTTGCGGTCCTACAGTAGAGATTATATCAAACAATAGAAGAATGATCATGAGTACCACAATGAAGCAGTATTCCGTACCGTGAAGACTTTACAATATAATTTTATATTGGACATACATGCCTTTAAATATTGATTCAAGAAATGTTTAGTATATCCATCCAACCTACCCCACCCAGCTGGATAGGTTTAAATGTAGAAAACATGCTTTTCAGCCAAAATCAACACCGTCACGAGATTATCCATAGTCAACTTGCATAAGTAGGTTTGGCCCTTTGTTTAACATTGGGTATCATCTAGAACAAGTACTGGATGATTTACATGTTCAGGTCTTGGGCATTTTTAAATTATGATTTTCGTATAAAAATAGCACCTGTGTAGTCTGACTTTTATGTAGAAAATTACGAATTCTTACATACGTAGAACAGCTATCAAAATTAAAGGTCGGACCTACATTGGCACTTTCTTCACAATACAATATATTTATGTTTTTAACAATTGATTCATATTTTGTTGCAACCAAACTATTTCTAAATATTATGAACAGTATGTAGTATATCAATATCAATACTTCTGTAGTTTCAAAACAAGAACATAAATTGTCAAGTAATACTACTACTTATTTGAAGTTGTGTTTGCTTCTTTAAACCGGTTCCACTGTGCACTCCTGTTAAAAGGGTACAATTTCACA
>JALLOR010000219.1:0-11870 GCA_036939395.1 Porosira glacialis
TTAAAAGCTGGTGCAAAAAAAGCTGGTGCAAATTCGTCAATAGGAACCCCCTAAAAGTAGGATCGCTATGAGGACAGCCGTAGATTCAAGAGCCTAACTGCGAGCAATTGTACGGGAAGCTACCTGTAGTACAAGTAGGTGTAGTACAGTACATGTTTTTGTAAGTAAGTTAAAGCATACGAGAGTAGATCAGTCGTGCGGTTGTCGTCGGTCAAACGCGGACCTTGGTACAAGTAGGTATGTGGGACCAATGATGTGGGACCAACCGGGCGGGACCCAACTCAAAAAATAATAATTCAAAATGAATAAAAAACCTTTGAAATAACAAGGTACAAGTACCTGTACATTGACTGAGTCACAAGTCACAAGCTTTCAAGCATCTCTTTCGTTCCCTTCTATTCGGTCAAGTGATGCGGTCCCCCATCGACAGCGGCCCGCGACGCGGCCGCTTCTCTTCGTAGTCGGTGCCGCTCGTTTCAAGACGTGGACGCTGTCATGTTTCGTGTTATCCCGTCGGCTGGAGACGGACGGTCACCGTAATCGTCGTGAATGGTGTGGCGCAGGATGTTCCTTTGTGTTTGGGGCTTGGGTGGACTGGTTGATGGTAGTGTCGGTGCGATGGGGCGAAGCTGATACTGTCATCCTTGTAGTTCGGCTGCATTGACTGGCATTGAAATAAGCTTCCATATATATCTGAGGAATAATGTTGGTATCGCGTCAGATCCTGGTCCTGCTGCAGGCGGCCGGCTTCGCGATTCGACGCCGATCCTACGCTCTAACCCTAACTAGTCCCTTAACAACCTCGCCCTTTGTTCCGCGTCGTTGGCGCGGGAGGCGAGATCGGGATATCTCATCAATCAATTCCTTGTTGGGAGGATTTCATCATTATTTTCCACCTCAGTATGCTAGCGCCACGGCATAATCGCATGGATAGGCTGAATGGTCATTGACAGCAGGAGAACGATATGTTTTGTGCGGGAAGCGATGGGACTAGGAAACCTCGGGGAGTTGGTGAAACGCATCTGTTCACCATCATCGAGTTAGAGGGTCTCTCGTAAGGAAGTAAGAGTACTAAACCCGGACGGGAAGTAAGTCAAGAGAAGAAAATCAGCACATCAACGCAACAACATAAGAAGACAGACGCGGCGGTTGTAATAACACTCGACGAGGATCCCAGCGCTGCTCGACTCAGGTGCGAGGAATCGATGAGCGAGGGTGTCGATGCGACTCCACCCTGGACGACGAAGTAGCAATGGTCGTGGTTGTGTGCATCGATGCATTCCCAAGGCGACCGGTGGTACAATTTTCACTACCGGTGGTGCCATCCTCCGTTCCGCCCTCGTGTTCCTGCGATTTTCGCCAAAGCATGTCTAATAACCAAAACAAACAGGTTTTAATCAAATCCACCCTTATTTCGAAGACACGGTGTTGTTGCGTTTTATTTAATTTTAGTTTCTTGACCTGACCTGATTAGCCAAAGCCGCATGTTTTCGTATGAAAGCACCTCCAGCTCTAAAGATTTGTCGCATCATCGGGTGTCCATTCCTTTGCTGTATTGTGAAAAATACTCTTTGTGAAAGAGACATAAACAGAGTAGAATGAAGTAGAATGCAGATAGTCGGATGAGTGTATTTTATAAAAACGGATTGTCTGTTTCGTGCGACGACGTTGAAGATCAAATTTAAGACTCTACTTATTATTTATCTTCTAATTCCATACTTGTAGTAGGTTTCAAATTCAAAGTAAAACGCCGCAATTGTAATCTCTAGATATTTCTCAACATAAAATGGCCTCTACTTATTATTTATCTTCTAATTCCATACTTGCAGTGGGTTTCAAAGTAAAACGCCGCAATTGTCATCTCTAGATATTTCTCAGCATATTACAGATAATGACGCTGGGAATTGAGGGATTTGTTCCATCTTTTGGATGATAAACAGGGATTAATTGGGTTAGGGGACAGCACAGATGATGGGGGCGGCGGGAGCGGGAGGTGAATGGAGAGGCGAATGAGAAGGACGGTGGTGAGATAACGAAAGAAGGCAATGCGGACGATGTCGATGCCAATGCCAATGACGATGCAGCGCCCTCCCAAAACGGGCAAGCAATGCCGATGTTAAAAGAGACACCAAAGCCTGCACCATCATCCTCAAACTCCTCCTCAAAATACGACTACCGCATCAAGCTCCAATTCCTCGAACTCTACGGCGAAGATCGTCGCCATTAGATGCAACCACGATCGAGAACGACTCCGACAGGTTCCTGCAGACCGAATCACCGGACACGTTCGACTACACCTCCGGCACCTGCATCAACCAGCTCTGGCAGGAATCCCGCCACCCCGGCAACCTCACCTGCTCTGCCACGGACGAGGTGGGAAAGTTCTGGCGGTCCATCCACCTCCGCTCCCTGGGATTCTGCGAGGCCAACACCACCCTCACCATCTCAGACCTGCAATTCATCAGCCGATTCGACGACGAACGCCTCGATTTTGGGGTCTACGTCTACGCCGGCAGCATTGATAATGCCGTGGAGCTGGCAGCGAAGGCGGAGGAGGATCCCAGCCAGCTGGTGCAGCAGGCGGTAAAGGGCGATACCTGCGCGGTTACCACCTTCGGGCCGGATGACGTTCAGGATTCACTCTTCAGCCGAGTTCAGGACTTCGATGGGGATCTATGCAGGGACGTGGTCTTCGAGCCCGACGATTTCGAGCAAGGAGTCACCGTGGATGCCACCATCAGGTTCCGGAATTCGATCGAGATACCGTGCGTCGCCGGTGCTGCTCCAGGAGATGATACGGTCAAGCTGCAGTTCTGCGGGAGTTGGAGGCACATTGAGGACAACCCAAATTGCAATATCGGTGGTCCGAGTCCCTGCGTGTCCTCGACTTGGGAGTTGTTGTGCATGACCCTGCGAATAGGCCAACTTGCTCCCCGGACAAGGTGAGTTTTCATTCATGTCCGAGACCTGAATATCCTCCCGTTATCGTCCATGGGAAGTTAACTTGTACGATATATTCGAGGGACCTGCTTTCAATCGTGCAATGCGTTTCAATAGTTCATTGCGTCATTTTATCCTCACCAATCGCTTTTTGGAAACCCTCACTCTGCACGACCCCCACGCGATTCATCATGCATCACCAACACCCACACGTTTGGAAATTAGGACCCATCCGTAGTACCAAGCATTAGTCCATCGGGAGTACCAACACGTAGTCCAACAAGAAGTCCAATTGAAGATATACCTGGGCCAACACTATCCCCGCGTCCCTCTGGGCAACCAACCAAAACCAATCAGCCATCTACCATGCCTACAACATCGAAGGGACCAAGCACGTCTCCATCATCTGTTCCTTCTTTGTCGAGAGTTCCTTCTGTCCAGCCTTCCGTGGTTCCTTCTGTATCGAAGAATCCGTCGACGCAGCCCAGCTCAGAACCGTCAGTTTCAGGGTCACCGAGCGAGTCAGGGTCAGCGAGCAAGATGCCATCGAGTGCGCCAACAACGACAAGCACACCGAGCACGTCTCCATCATCTGTTCCTTCTTTCTTCGGATGCTCTTTCTTCTGGGCCCTCCGCTCTGCCTTCAGTTTCCGAGTCACCTTCTTCGCATCCTAGCTCAAGTCCATCTGTGTCTGTATCACCTTGCGGGATGCCACGATTTCTTCTCCGTTTGGTACGATATTCCCAAGCAGCGTTTCTGCGTACTGCTTTCCTCGAATTCGAGGGGAGAACCGACATGCTTCCCCGTCTCGCCCCTCCCCGCTGGGGGCACACCACATCCTTCTGACCTACCAGGTGCCCAAACGATCCATGCTCCGTTCCAAGGCCATCCTCACCCTCTTCATCGACGGCTGCCCCTTAGAATCGGAGGCCAAGGTCGACGTTCCAACTATCCTTACCAACGCCCGCGTCCATATCGGCGTTCCCAATCCCGTCCTGACCAGCAGTGGCATCATCCGCGGCGCCCTTTCCATCTAGGACCTCGGACCCACAGTTGGCGGCTATGGTGATGGCGACGGCGATGGTAACGGCACAGGCCGTTTCGCGTCTCTTCGTGGTCGTGTGGTCGTCCACGGCGCCGTTGAGCACTGGAAGGTCCGCTGGCGTTGTACAAGGGACTCGGTGCGGTGATGACGTGACGTGTGATTCGCGACCGCCAGTGGAATCGCGAAGACGGGTGCCTCAGAAACACAACAACTAATTAGCCTCCGTGGGGAGTGGCGGGAGCGCTTCACGGTCTACGGGCTTTGCCTCGACGAAAGCAA
Source organism: Porosira glacialis (assembly GCA_036939395.1). Lineage (NCBI taxonomy): Eukaryota > Bacillariophyta > Thalassiosirophyceae > Thalassiosirales > Thalassiosiraceae > Porosira > Porosira glacialis. Next base: position 4,266 of record JALLOR010000219.1, read on the forward strand.
GAAGGACGACGAACGGTTGACGGACTGCGACCTGGAGGGCCGGGTGGCATTGCATTGTTTTACACGGCGGGGAATCGCATCAGTGGCCGCAACGAGCGGCTCTTCCTGGCGGGACTCAAGGAGACGATTCCCAAGAACGGACCAGCCAGCCTTATTACCAACCGGCTACTCCTAGAAACGGACGACTACGGCATCGATACCACCTACCAGATACGCGAGGGGGAAATTGACGACGAGGTGGCGGGACCCATCGTGGTGAGCGGTGGACCCTTCGCCTCCGACAGGACCTACGACATTGAGCACTGCATCAAGGCCGGCCCCCACGTATTCGAAATGCTCGACTGGAGCGAGGACAGCCTGCATGGACAAACCATCAACGGCACCTACCGCGTATTCGTAAACGGCAATACCATCGTCGCCACCACCGGCGACGACAACTGGGACGATGAGAAACAATTGACGGAGTTTGATTTGAATTCGGACTTGCCCACGAGGCAGCCGACTCTCATGCCCACCGGTAGTCCCACTATTGTGAAGGTTGTGGTGGACGTTGATGATGGTGTAGTGGTAAAGGATACAAAGAGTGGAGGAGGTGTGGTGGTGGTTGCGGGTGGAGGCCAGTGCCAGTGGAGGATCTGGCGGAGGTGGTGGAGACGCAGGAGAAGAAGGAGTCCCCTTCTCGGCTGCCCCGCGGTACGAATAGCTCGCCAATCTTTGCCAACATTGCTACTACAATGCAATCGACGTTAATGCCCACATCTTTACCCACAAATGTGCCAACACCGTCACCCATAAAGCAGCCGAGCTCGATGTCCACATCTTCACCAATGAATGTGCCGACTCGGTTGCCAACAACTTCACCCACAAATGTACCTAAAAGACGCACCCACAAAGCAGCCGATCTCGATGCCCACACCTTCACCCACAAATGTGCCGATTTGGTTGCCAACATCTTCACCCACAAATGTATCTAAAGACGCACCCACAAAGCAGTCGATCTCGATGCCCACATCTTCACCCACAAATGTGCCGACTTGGTTGTCAACATCTTCACCTACAAATGTATCTACATATGCTCCCACAAAGCAGTCGAGCTCGATGCCCACATCTTCACCATCACATGTGCCAAATCGGTTGCCAACATTTTCAATCTTCACCCACAAATATGCCTCCGGATGCTCCCACAAAGCAGCCGACTTCGTACTCGCCTACCTCCCCCCCGACCAATATGCCGGTGAAGATTCCCACTTCGCCTCGTCCTCGTCCGGCCCAACAGCCCACTGGCTCCAAATTCAGATTGATGATGGAGCTGCCCGATCCCGCGGCGCTGCTGTGTAGTAATGGTCGAGCTGGAGTATGAGGGGCGATTCGATGAGCGGGGCGAGGCGTCATTTCAGCCGTCGTCCCATTAATGTGGCGAGCATCAATTGAAGCAGTGGGGGTGTCCCGACGTCCCCGGATGCGTTTGTCTACGGCCATTCGAGCATTATATCTCCCAATTGCTTTGCCGACAACGTCCAGTGGATTGGTGGGTCAAACGTGTTGATGCCCATTCTCAACGCCGCCCAATTGTCGAGCAGTCTTGCCCAGTCTTTGAGTTTGATTTGGGGAAGCGTGAGGAGACATCCTCCAAATCTTGAAATTATCCAGGCCGGCGGGGGTTATCGCATGCTGGCGCTGCTGCTGCGACAAAAGAGGATTATGGACGTGAACTTTCTGGATCAATGCTTTGCATTTGCAGTTCACGGATATGTTCCTGGATTTTTGGAGAAGGAAGCTTCTGAAGGAGGAGGAGGAGCATCATCCGAGAACAACAATGCCGCCACCAGCAACAGCAACAGCAACAGCAACAATAATAGCAACGCCAACAACAGCAGCAGCCGCAGCGGTGGGTCCGCTGCGGCTGCTGCGGCGGCTGCTGCGCAGCGGGGGCACTATGGAGGTGCTTATCCTGCTGGACATCGTGGAGCCCATGCCGGAGCTCATACTGCTGCTGCTCATGCTGCTGCTCATGCTGGAGCTCACCCTGGCCATCCCGGAGCTCATGCTGGATCTCACGTAGGACATGCTGGAGCTCATGCAGGAACTCATTCGGGAGCCCATGCTGGCCATGCAGGACATCCCGCCGGCCATCCTGGAGCCCATGCCAACCATCCTTTACAGCAGGCGCATCACCCCCACGGCCCGCATCCGCACCCACATGCACCGCACGGCCATCGTCCCACAGCCCTCACGGAAGCAGTCACACCGGTGCCGTACCCGCCCACACTCACAGCGCTCACAACCACGCTGCCCACGCCCAACATGGCAGCACCTATCCACCCCATGCCACCCATGCCGTCACAGCGGCAGCAGCAGCAGCAGCCACATTCGGGTCAGCATTCTCAGCCGCATCCGGGACAGCATCCCCAGCATTCGGGGCAGCATCCCCAGCATTCGGGGCAGCATCCGCATCAGGTTTCGTCGCAGCACGGCCATGCGGCTGCGGCTGCGGCGGCTCACGGTCCCCATGCCGCTGGAGCCTACGGTCACCACGCCACCCACCAGCATCCATCCCATCCACCCCACGCATCCCACTCATCAGCGTCATCCTATCCAGCAGCACCTACCACTGCTACTCCGAGTGCGTTGCCAAACATTGCTCCATCCACTGGTCCATCGATATTGCCATCGTCNCAACCAACTGCACCGACTCTGCCGATGATCACGATGATGCCTTCGACTCTGATGATAACAGTGACGATGCTAACGATTATAATGATGACGGCGATGATTATGATTTCGATGATGATCACGATGATGCTGTCCCGGCCGACGCCTTGCCAGACGCTTCTAGTTGTTGCTCTGCCGACGATGGCGATGAGCCAATGTCGATAATGCAAATAGCAACAGCGCAATCGGCAGCCGACGCTTTGGAGAGTGTCTTGGAGGAGGAGGCACCTTCTTCTTGTTCTTCCATCGACAGCCGGGGATTCCATCAACGTCAACCTTGCCAGAAAAGTCCGGCGGCGATGCCGAAGCCCTGGGCGCCACGGAAGCAGTCGTCGAAAGCGCCCACGACGCCATGGTATGCCTCACCAAGGGAATGCTGCGGCGCGTCACGGGAGCCACGGCCATGAATGCCGAGAGTTCGAGGAGCCACGCGATTATGAGCGTTCTTATCGAGCAGGTGAGCACGGTGGCGGGGTCGGAGGGGGGGGTGGCGACGGTGGTGAAGAAGTCCAAGTTTAACTTTGTGGACCTGGCGGGATCGGAGCGGCAGAAACGCACCAATGCCAAGGGCAAGCGGCTGCGGGAGGGGATTAATATTAACAAGGGGCTGTTGGTGCTTGGGAATGTCATCTCGGCCCTCGCGTCGGGGGGCGGGGACGGGACCAAGTTTGTGCCGTTTCGTGATTCCAAGCTTACGAGGCTGCTGCGGGGGAGTTTGGGGGGCAATCACAAGACGCTCATGATTGCGTGCGCGTCGCCGTCGCATAAGAATGCGGAGGAGAGTCTCAACTGTTTGCGGTACGCCAACCGGGCCAAGAACATTCAGAACCGGGCCGTGGTGAATGTGGATCCGCATTCGAGGCTGGTGCATTCGTTGAGGGAGCAGGTCAAGGTGCTGGCGGGGGAGCTGCTCAGGGTGTCCAATGGGGGCTTGCAGGTGGACGAGGCGAGCTTTACCAACGATGTGCTGCTATTGCTCACCAAGGGAGGCAAGGAGGCGCAGAGCTTCAAGTTTGGAAAGGTGGGGTTGGTCAAGAGTGGAGCCAAGATAGATGCAAAGTCAGATTCCAAGCCGGAGACGGATGAGGCGGACACGGATGCAACAACCCCAGCGTTAACCACAGCAGCCACACAACATTTAGAAAAGGACGCGCTGGATCTCACAACGGAACTCAACCAAATACGCCTCTCGCTCAAAGAATCGCAGCGAAACCTGTTTGAGAAAACGGAGCAGCTGGACGCGGTGGTGGCCGAGCGGGACAACCTCCGCAGCATGGACGAGGTGGGATCCACTCCGGCACGAAGCCACGCGCAGTNTGGTGGCCGAGCGGGACAACCTCCGCAGCATGGACGAGGTGGGATCCACTCCGGCACGAAGCCACGCGCAGTCGGCAGTCACGCCCTCCAAAGCGAAGGGCATGGGCATGGGAAGGGAGGAATCGCTCAGGGAGATATTGACCACTCTCAGCATTGCGGAGGAGGAGCCCACCTTGATGGACACCTTGCTGAAGATTCCGGAGGATGAGATGGAGGCCACCTCGCCCGTTCTCAGCATGAATACGCCGCCCAGCACCCCGGATCAAAAGCAGGACCACCAGTCGCCGCAGCAACAGCAAGCCTCGTACGCGGCAATGGCGGCCAAGGCGGTCAGCGACGAAGAACTCACCAACGCCCGCTCCAAGATTCAAGACCTCGACAACCAACTCAAGGCCGCGCAATCCGCACTCGACCGATCCACGCAGGAACTCGGTGCCAAGTCGGAAGACCTCGAGGCGGCGTGGTCCGAGGTGGAGTCCCTCAAGGATCGGCTGCGGCACACGCCCGACATTGACGAGGACACGATTCACTACATGGTCAAGCAGATTGCCTCCTACGATGAGCACCGGATGGACAACTTTGAGTCCGAGGGCGACGACGACGACGAGTCGAGCATGGACGACAGCATTTCTACGAATGGAGGCTCGGAGCGCAAGGAGTTCAACGAGGGCATGTCCACCTTTGCCTCGGCCATGTTCAGCACGGGCAAGTTTCTGGTGGACCGCGAACTCTTCCAGGAATCCATCCCCTGCTTCGAGGTCGTACTCGAGGTCCGCCGCGAGCTCTACGGCTGGGACGACCCTCTCGTTGGGGATGCGCTGCACATGGAGGGCTTTGTCCGCTCCAAGATGGGGGACTACGACCGCGCCCTCATGCTCCTCTGGGACGCCCTGCGAATACGAAAGATTGCATCGGAACCCCTCAAAATATCGGCCACGCTCCGCCTCCTCGCCGACCTTCACTTCTCCAAGGAGGAGAACATGCACGCCGCGCTCTTTTACGAGGAGTGCGCCAGGCACTTGAAGGAGCACGACATGAAGGATCCTCACCTGCCGCTGGTACTCATCGACCTAGCGAGGACCAAGGATCGGTTGGGCGAGTACGCCGAGTCGATGAACTACTTTGAGGAGGCACTCGTGCTCTACGAACAGGCGTTGGACCACGACGATGATCGCATCGCATCGCTGCAGTACGAAATGGGTGTCCTTGCCTTTCAGATGGGCGATCGGGAGAGGGGCGAGTCGTGCTTTCGCCATTTTATACGTATACGAAAGTCCAAGGGGAACAGTCTCGACGAGGGGGTCGCCAATGCCCTGTTTGTTCTGGGGAGTCTGCACTGGGCGACGAAGAAGAGGGACCTGGCCAACGAATGCTGGATCGAGGCGCTCGATATATTCAAGGGGTTGGGTCGCACGGACGATGATCCCTACGTTAAATCTCTCAAGGAGAAGATCAATCGGGCGCAGAGAAGGCCCATGGGGCGCGGCGGATTCATCCAGAGAATCATGGAGAAGCAGTAACTTAGACTGACTGTAAGGTATTGCTGCACAAAATATATCTTAGTTGTGTGATAGAGTATGGTTTATGGTCATTTCATGGTACTACTTTATAAATGATGTGCATGTATCGAGGTATGCTTAAGTATCTTGACACAATTAAATTATTGTGACATTACTATGAACACATGTTTATGTGTACTGTACAGACAGTGTATCTCACACTATAAAGTCTTATTTTGTTGCCTTGAAAGAGAGACAGTTGAGGAAATCTACTAAGTTCACTTTAAATTAGTCAACTACCGCCATCATTTTAATATTAAACTATTAAGTAGAGCTTATTTTAGAAGTTAGCCATCCCCGTCTGTTAGTTTTGATTAGCCATTGTTTCTGAAAGCCCGTGCCGCTTACGACGCGGAATTTCGCCAGCAGGTTTGGTCGGATTCCTACACAGTGTTCGGTACAACATTTCTTTCGTTGCCGGCGTGAATTCATGGCGCGTTCCAAGTTCCCACTTGCCACCTAGACCAGTTCCCATGCAGACGAGGCCGAACTTTGTAAAGATCTGTTGTCCTATTGTCTCTACGTACATACGTACGTTGTTATACGTCTGTTTGCATAACCCTACGCGTATCATTACTATGTCCTTGGGCAGTGATAATGGGTGTCGGTCCTACGGGGGTTGGTCTATTTGGGTCAGAATTTATTTCAGTGTGGGTAGGGGTGAGGGAGCATGGGGGTGCAGCTGCGCTGCAGCTGTGCTGATTGTGCTGTTGCAATTTGGATTGCTGATTGTCATGTTGAAGTTAAATTTAAATTTCAAGTTCAAGTTCAAGTTCAAGTTCAAGTTCAAGTTCAAGTTGAAGTTTCAGTTATTGATTTTGATGCTGAATATCATATCAAACTTCAACTTGAACCTACATTTGAACTTGAACTTGCACTTATTCTGCAGGTTGTGCTGATTGTGCTGTTGCAATTTGAGTTGCTGATTGTGATGTTGAAGTTAAAGTTAAATTTCAAGTTGAAGTTCAAGTTGAATTTCAAGTTGAAGTTGCAGTTATTGATTTTGATGCTGAATACCACATCAAACTTCAACTTGAACCTAGATTTGAACTTGAACTTGCACTTTTTCTGCAGCTGGTGCTGATTGTGCTTTTGCAATTTGAGTTGCTGATTGTCATGTTGAAGTTGAGGTTCAATTTGAATTTTAAGTTGAAGTTGAAGTTCAATTTAAAGTTGAAGTTGTTGATTTTGATGTTGACTATCACATCAAACTTCAACTTGAACTTACATTTGATCTTGCAAGCTGAAGCTGAAGTCCTAATTGAAGTTTGACTTGAACTTGAACTTCAATAAAATGAATGAATACTTTCAATTCAACTTCAACTTCAACTTCAACTTCAAGTTTAACTTAAAATAAAATATCAATGTTAAACCAACCAGTATTTTATCCAGCCACTAAGTTGGCACCACCATATTCAAGTACATAATTTTGAAATGTGCTGCAAGTTGAACTTCAAGTTGAAGTTTGAATGAAAATAAAAGTTCAATGAATCATGAAACACTAAAACTTGAATTTTAACTTAAAATCCACTAAAAACTGTTGTAAATCCAAATACTAAATTGACATCACCATATTGAAGCGGTGGATTTTTAAAATGGACCGCAAGTTGAAGTTTGAATTCATAGTCATGTGTAATAGAAACGCAATGAATGATTTTTTGACAAAATTTTCTGCAAATACATCCAACAGGTTTTATTTGAACTGTATTTATCCATACCCCCCCACAGTTATTTGTGGTGTATATACTACTATATTATACAACATATACACCTTTTTGGCATTTGTTAGTCATCAGATATGGATTCCGAGTAAATGTCAACCCATAATCATGTATTCTAGCAAAGAAATGAATGATTTTTGACATTGTTGTGTGCATACCAGCCCGATAGGTTTAATGTGCATTGGATTTATCCATACCCCCCCATAGTCACCACACTTAGAATCATAGGAATATTTTGACTGATAATCATGTGGCACAAGCCAATATTGGAGATATTTTGGCAAAGTTGTGTCAAA
>JALLOR010000220.1:0-11704 GCA_036939395.1 Porosira glacialis
CCATTACAACTCACCCAAAGTATTTTGAACCATGTTGACAAACTAGTTGTTATAATGTACAATACCATTACATACAGTATGAATTCCTAACTTCTAACTATACAATACTTATCCGCATATGATAAATAAACAACATAATATATTGTACCTCGTTTTTTACATGACTAAGCAAAATCGAATTGAATCTCAATTGTGTGTAAACATGTACATCTAAGATTACTTTATAGAAAACTTTGAAAACGTGGATATGTTTTACCAAAAGACTACCCCAGACACATTGAGTCATTCCAAGGACCAAGGAGAGGGCGAAGACCAACGGCGTCTCTTCCACCCCTGAACAACAACACTTTTAGGGTTTATTGTGATGTTGATACCATTGATACCATATGATCCAATGTACATGTTAGTGTCTTCATCTCAATTGTCTGTTTGTTTAAAGTTAAACTAAATATTAATATCTAAGTTCTAAGAAAGACTTTACAGAAAACTTTGAAAACAATGACAATGGATATATTTTACAAAAAGTCTGCCCCAGATAATTTGGCTCATTCCGTTGACTAAAGAGAGGGTGGAGACCAAGTGACTCTCTTCTATCCCTCAACAAAACTTGTACGTTGGAGTTCTTTTGATACCCTCTGGTACAAGGCACATGTGAGTGTCAAGTTTTATCTTGATAAATAAAAAGGTACACAAAAAGATTATCTCAGGCGGTGGTGTTGAATATCGGAGTTAAGCTGGTGCCCAGGATCGACCTAGGGATCTTTTCATTACAAGTGAAATGCGTTGCCACTGCACCACATCAGCTGATACTTATATTTTGTTTCGACTCTATTTTAAAAACGTAAACCTAAAATTTACCTCACGATGGTGGAAAATTTTATTTCAAACTGGTGCCCGGGATCGAACCGGGGATCTTTTCATTACAAGTGAAATGCGTGTTTTTTAGGTTTGTGGTTAAGACTGAATTAATATTAAAATATTAGTTACACCTGCCCGGAGCAATATTTGGTGTCGACCAAATATTGTTCCGGGCAGCTGTAAATAATATTTTAATATTGTTTCAGTCTTAACCAGAACCCTACAAAACACGATCGTGCAAAATTTCATATCAAGCTGGTGCCCGGGATCGAACCGGGGATCTTTTCATTACAAGTGAAATGCGTTACCACTGCGCCACATCAGCGAATACATACAATCAATTACCTTACATTATTATTATAATACAAATAAAATATATTACAAAATTGCAAACAAATTATTGGCCGTTACTACCTAATGTAATACCGGTTCCTACTAACTGGGTGCGCGCTGCAGTCAACAAAGTGATACACTACATACTACTACTAGTACTTATCTACTTACAAGACCTAAGCAGGAACCGGTACAGTAATAAGATGTACATACGTAAAGCAGCTGCGGGACTGAATTTGATTCAAGGTCCTACTTTTACCGAAGTGCCTGTACTGTATGCACAGTACCGGTACCCATGTGGGAACACGATACATTAGGTTTTGTTTCATTGATATATTTTGAGCGTTCATTTTTGGGGGACAGCCGTACACGCACTATTTTTTTCGGCGTCTCCTTTCTTTAGAAATAGGTGTTACGTAGGCTTATCACACACACGTTTCTTTTCTATAATGTTTTTAATTGTGTTTTTCTTTCGCAATCCATGCACCATGACATCAATTGACGCGAGACGCCTTAAAAACCGACGGTCGGTCCTACGAATGAATCACAACAAAATTCTCGCGAGGAACGCTAATAATTACGAAGCCCATAAAAGAAAGAAGAGATCGAGTGCAGTCTTTTTGAGAAGTGCTTCTAGCGATCTCATATATCTTGTTTTTAAAAGTGCGCTACGTAGAGATTACTTCTTGCTTTCTATTCTCGGGAAAATAGATCTGTGGATCAGGCACCACCTGACTTTGTTGTTGATTGATTTCTTTTTTCGTCCTTCTCAATACCATAATTGTACCTCGATATAATGGACAACTTTGACCCCCCAATGAAAGGTACTACGGTGGAAAGTAGGACCGATACCGTAGAGCTCTCTTGCGAACACCAACCAAATAAGGCACAAAGCTCAAAAACAACAACAACGATAGTCCTGAGAGGCACGACACGCATATGAAACTCTCTGGTCATTCGACGAGCAACAATGATATCAAATACGACGAGAAAATTGAGTCCGAGGTGGGAAAAATAAAAGTGTTGCCCACCTTGAATATAAACCACAAACGGTATTCTTACCAATTGAAACGAAGTGAAAAAGGTATCACGTTACATTCTGGAAAACTGGAAGACGCTGAAGAATACCAGTTGCACATGTGGAGGGAGGCGACACGAACTCGAAAGGATCAAGCCGAAATAGCTGAAAAAGATTGAGAACGAGGAAACGTCGATGTTCAAGCTCAAAAAGGAAAGAGCAGAAATAGAAGCAAGGATTGAGGATGGTAAGAGATCGATCTAGAATATCCGAGGAAAAAAGGAAGGTGTAAACGCCTACATAAAAGAGATTTTCGCGAAGATAGAATAGCAAGAAATCGAGGAAATTAAGCTCCGTAAAACTATATATCGAGGACAAAGGATGAGCTCAACTATCACGAGGTAGCATGCGAAGAGCTCTCATCTGAAATCTAAAGGATCAAACCTCTTGTAAGAAAGTACATCAGTGTCGAAGAAGTCTTTGATCGATTCAACGTGCCTCTCCGTCGATCTTCAATTACTCGCTTCGAGAGTCTAGACACCCTTTACCGCTCCGCTCAACTCTTGCAGGCTTGCGGGGTTTTGTCCGAGATTCAAAGTCCTCGCAAGTACATTGAAAAAGAAGACTTGTGGGAAGATAGGTGCAACGTGCAACGCCTTGCGTCTTCCTGGGTTGAAAGAGAAACACGGCGCGAGTGGAATACTTGTTATGTCAGAAGAAATGTTTCCCCGCCTGAAGAGAAAGTGTGGGGAATAAAAGAGGGGACGGGTGCAATATTGGGCAAGTTTTTGGCTAAAGTTAACCATTCATTCTAGAACAAGATTGGATATTGGATGCAGTAGTTTTTTTATGAAGGCGGGAGCGAGTAAAATCGAATTGCATAGAGTAAAATGAATCACAAATAAACTTTGAAGTCATTCATCACATTATTCACGTCTGAAAAATGATTTAGTCGGATAACATGGAAACAGTTCAAGAGAGATGCATCCTTTCGTCCAGCATCATCGCGCCACTACGTTTAACTGCGAAGGAGAGATGTTTGAACCGCAGCCGCCGCACGAGGTCTGTACAGGATGGCGCGATCATGCCAGTCATTCATTAAAGTAGTATTTGGTGGTGTACAGTAGAAGAAGCAACACAAAAATGATCAAAGAAACGCAGTAATCGACGATCATCTCAATCGGAAGTGGGTGTTAGTCGATACTGCTTTTCTCTGCGAGTCCAATTGACGTTAGACCCCGGGCATATCGAACCGAGACGCAAACTCTTCCACCTCCTCCTTAAGCTTCGCCACCTGCGCGCTAAACCCTTCATCCCCCAAAATCATCGCCTCAAACTCCCTCAGCAACACCTTGCCCTTCTCATTCTCCCCCAAAGCCTTCTCCTGCACCTCCACGGCCAACGCACACCCCCGGTGCAAAAACTCCGCCACGACATCAAAGTCCTCCTCCCCCATACCCCTCGTCGTCAACGCCGGAGTTCCCAACCGCACCCCCCCGGGATTCAACGCCGATGTATCTCCCGGAATGCTGTTCTTATTGGCGGTAATACTCGCCAATTCCAGTATGCGTTCGACTTTGGAGCCCGTGAGACCCTTGGTGGTGGATCGTACGTCCCATAACACAATGTGATTGTCCGTCCCGCCCGTGACGAGTGTGTACCCCCGATCGACGAGACCTTTTCCCAGTGCCTGTGCATTGGCCACCACGTTATGGGCGTACTCCTCGAATTCCGGGGTCGAAGCTTCTTTCAATGCTACCGCCAACGCGGCAATCTGATGGTTGTGCGGTCCTCCCTGCAGCATGGGAAACACGGCCCTATCAATATCCGCCATTTGCTCTTTTTTGGCAAAGATCATCCCCGACCGTGGCCCTCGGAGTGTTTTATGGGTTGTGGAAGTGACAACGTCCGCATACTCGAACGGCGACACCGCTGCCTTCCCTGCAACCAATCCGCTGACATGTGCCATATCCACCAGCAAGTACGCCCCCACCTCGTCGGCAATACTCCGCATCCGCTTATAATCCCATTCCCTCACGTACGCACTCCCCCCCGCAATCAAAAGCTTGGGTGTAAACATTTTGGCCCGGTACTCCAAATCATCGTAATCCACCAATCCCGTGGTGGCATCGACCGTATACGGCATGCTCTCAAAGTAGACACTCGTCGCACTGACTTTGCGTTTGGCGGTACGAAATCCATGTGTCAAATGTCCCCCGGACGGTAGATCAAGGCCCATGAGACGATCGTGGGGTTGGAGGAGGGCGGTGTAGGCGGCGAAGTTGGCGGGAGAGCCGGAGTAGGGTTGGACGTTGACGCCCCAGATTGTGGGGTCGAGGTTGTAGAGGGAGAGGGCACGGTTCATGCAGAGGGTTTCTATGGCGTCGATGTGTTCGTTTCCTCCGTAGTATCGCTTGCCCACTGATGCAGCATATGATCAGATTAACAATGGGATGAAATTGAGAAAGAATCAAGGCCAAGGTTGAAGCTCGGTTGCACAACCTCCTCGCCAATGCAATACAATACTCACCCTGACCCTCGCTATACTTGTTCGTCAAACAACTCCCCAAAGCCTCCCTCACGGCCGCACTCGCAAAGTTCTCCGATGCAATCAGCTCCAGTCCGTACCGTTGCCGATCCTCCTCGAGGACGACCAGATTGGCCAGTTCCGGATCTACTGCCGTCAGGCTTGAATCGTCGTCGACAAAGTATCCGAACGTCCCCTCGCCTTTCTTATCCGAGGAGGAGGGATCGGTGGATGCGTCGGGGGAGGTGGATGCCAGCCGCAGCCGCGAGGATAGGGATGATGCTGCGATGGTCGTCGTGGTTGTCGTTGAGAACGAGGATGCATCGCGAATCAGAGAGCCCAGGAACAGAAACGCCAGCGCCCCGGTGGGTGCGCGGCTTCGTAAACGTCGATGACCTACTTCCATGGTGCAGCGTTGCCTTTTCGTGATATTATGTGTACAAGTATGGAATGTGCGTCATGAGTCAGTCAGTTTTCAAGAACGACGAAACACAGCAACACAGCAACGCACGATTCGCCGGTCCGGAGTCCGGAGATTCCGAGATCCTCTCTAACAATTCCCGAGAATATTGGATATCCAGCTGCCCCGTGGAGGTTTGGTATGTACTGAGGAACTAGTAGAGAGTAGATATTAGTACGTAATCTTACGTGAGTCCTTACTTAGTACCGTACAGTTCTTAGTACCACTAATAAATAAATAACTGCTTGTACTTGTAGTAAGTAAGTAAGTACGGGTACTTGTACTTGTACGTAGCCCGCTGTTGTTGATGTTGATGTGCCATCAGCGCAAAGCCGGCCATCATTCCCCAGATTGCATCTTGCATCGCCAAACCCGCAATCACAGTACTTGTAGATCACAGTAGATCACAGTGCGGTGCCATCGCCGTCCACTCCATACAATGACGCCTCCCGACCTACATCCACCTCGCTCACGAAGGACCCATTCTCTCCATCCACAACATCGCCATCCACATCCTCCGCGCCGATCACTCCTTGCAACAGCAGCGCGCGGCGTCTTCCTCGCCCGGTGCCTGGCGTGCCTCGCTTCCCACGATACTTCTGGCGGCCGCCTGTATAGCTTCGATTTCGCCTCTGCCGCTGCTGCAATTCCGCCATCTTCGGGAGGAGGAGGCCGACGACCCGGTGGTGGCACCAACGACGTGCCCGTGATACGTCTTCCCTTTGTTTCGCGCCGCGGCAGTCACAGTAACAACGACGGTCGATCGCGACGCCGAAATGGGAAGAGGAGCGGACGACAACGGCGTTCCTTCGACGATAACGACGGCGTTCGGTTCGGAAGCGGAAGACGAATACGACGATGAAGGCCGCCGTCTTCCACGGCCATCTTTTCAACAACGACGACGATGCATCGTCGCCTCTCAATCTGCGACGATGGCTCCACGCCAAAACCTGTCTGCACCTTCCGGTGTACAAGGGCGACGAAAGGAGGAGGGGTGATGGGGAGGTTAGCGGAGAAGAGGCGTCGGCCATGGGGGGTGTCTGGAGAATCCGCGGATGCTTGGAGGACAAGTGGATCGGGGGACGGCTGTCTCTAGTACAGGACAGGAGAGACAGCAGCAACAACAACGGAAGGAGAGGAAGGGGTGTAACTAATTCTGCGAAAAGGGCAAGTACTCGGATAGAATACGCCAAGTCCTGGTTCTTTCCCACCGGGACCGATGGAAGCCTCGCCGCGCGATTCGATCTGCGTGCCGCCTACGACGTGAACACCCAAAGGGGCACCGCGAGATTTGGTTTTCGGACCGAGCACGCGGCAGCGAGCGGTGGTGGAAATGGGAGCAGCGTCGTCACCCTCTCTGGNTGGGGATGGGGATTGGAGGCAATATCGACGTTGATGTTGAGGAGGTCAACATTGTTTTGAATTGTTGAGCATGTAGATCTACTAGTTAATCAAAAATATGTGGTTGCTCCTCTCTTTCCGAGTCTAGACAAAATACCAGGAAGTCGAGGTCGATGCCCCCCGGTCATTGGAAATGACGCGAGCGGTTTCCATCTTCTACGAGATGGGATAGCTGATCGATGATGATGGCGATAATGCGAAGGACAATAATCCAGCCGTGCTTCTCGTCCACGGACTTGGTGCTTCGGCAACATACTGGAGGGAGATGATGCAATTGTTGCATAAATCAGGGCACGAGGTACATGTCATTGATGTTGGGGCAGGGACGTTTGGAAAAGCCACTCAAAAATGATGACATGGAGCCCGTCGAATATTCCATTGATTTTTTTGGCCGAAATGATTGATGACTATTCCCATCACTTTAATTTTGGAGGCGGCTATGAAGGCGACGACGACAATGACGATGGGCGGGGGGGGTGGTGATTTTGGGAAACATCCTTTGATCAGTTGTGGTGATCAGCGCGTTGGTGGGATATTTCGCATCGGATAAAAGTAAACGCTACCTGTCACGACCGGAATGAACCATCGGTTTCTACCTCTTCAAGTGCGATGGACGGGTCGAGGCATGCATCGTAAATCTCAAGGACCAGGTCTTCGATTGAGAGACAAATACGGAACATTTGGAGTTACGGAATCGCACGACCGCACAGGAGTGCGAACCAAAGATTGCCGATGAATGGGATCAGAAGAGGACGATCGGGTGAGGAAAATCGAGCGGGATGCCACGGATGCCAAATGGAAGGCGCGGCAGATCGAGATTAAATCGAAGCGGGGTGGACTTCGGGAAAGAGTCTGTTGTAAAATGATTTTTCCCATTTGTAGATTTTTTTTAATCAAACTGAGAAGAGTTTTTGAAATGAGGAGTTTTTTGGTGGTCATGCATGACCATGTAGCAAAATGGCCATTATCNATTTTTACGATCGGCGGACAGGTTTTCCCGGACCTGCACCCGGGTGCGAATTTTAGAGTCACCGGCGGACTCATATCCGCACCTGGGTGTAGTTGTACCATTTCTGCATACGATGTCACCCCCACTTTATGTATGTAGCAACGATTCTCAAGTCGTTTTTTCAGTTTTAGTGTTTTCGATAGTCATTTTTCAAATTATTCGTTTTGTTTTCAAAATCATTCGTTTTCTCAAATGTTGAGAATTTTTATTTGCTTGAGGTATTACTGTTTCTCAGTCTTTGTGCGGAAGATATCCAGCATCCAGCCCAAAAAATAGGTAAAAAGTAAGCCCTTCCAAATGAATAGTACATATTATTCTACTAAAACAATAAACACTCAAGCGAGTTCGAGAAAATTCGGCTCGAGGCACTGCTTGAGGTAGTACGTACATGTACTTGTACTTGTACATGCATATCTTCTCACTTACAATTTTTTGTGTGAAAATACCTTATCTACTGTATGGTATCCCACACTTTTTACTCTCCTCTCATACCATAACCATAAAATAATGTTGATTTAGGTTCTAACCTATTTTATCTTCCAAAATATGGTACACCTAACCCTAAATTTTTTGAAGGATGCGTTTAAAAAAAAATTGACATTATATTAGAAATTAAAATAATTAGACTAAAAGTAAATAAGAGTAATCTGCACAAATTACTAGTAAACACACTTGTCGTATAAGTAGAAAAATGTATGTTCCAACACCACAAAAATTAACATGTCTTTGTTCATTCAAAGATTTCCATTTTTTCAATTCATGTAACACAATGTAAAATATTTTAATCTCCTTTTCATATTTTGATTATATTATGATCATTTTTGAAATCAAAGAATGGAGAATGTGGCAGGTAGGTATTGGATGCACGTTTCAAGATTATTTGATTGTCTGATATATTAAATTTTGAAACTACCACTGCTTTTTTCGTATAAATAAAGTTTACAACACCATTATCACCTGAACAAAAAATGGATAGAGGTACAGCAAACTGGTTCTGGGTTGTTTTGAACTTCAGCTTTTATAATATTACTGCAAATTGTAGGCTACATGTATGTTGAATTTTTGTAGTGGTAAAGTACCAGTAGAGGAAATTTTGAATATTTTATAAATCTAGATCTAATTATTAACTTCTCAAGTAATAAAGTAATTTCTAGACATCTATTGAGCTATCCTCGCACGGACTTCATAATCTAAAACCTATGTCATAAATGTAATTATCTTCTATATTCCTTGATTTAATTCCTTATATCATGTTTTGACTACTTCACTTAAAATCCACTTCATTTTAGTCTTGAGCATAAAGCTTAAGGTGCTTGTCTACCTCGAAGAGATATATATGCCTCTCTAGATGCATTTATGTCTAAGAAAGAACAGTCAACAACACTTGATTGGACACAATAGGAAGTCGCAGTCTCTCACAGTGCCTGTTAGACTCTCTCTACTAAATATTGTGTCTTTAAGGTTTTCCCTCTAGTTGGGGCTTAGGATATTGACAAAGTCTCAGAAGGTTTTTTTTAGATTAAGTAATCAAACAACGATATAATGTTGTAAATCTATAAATATATAAGCTACTTTTGTGTGTTAAAATCATTTCTATATTTTACCAACTCATTATTGGTGGATCGGTATATCTTAAGGAACAAAGTGGTTGTGCTCAAGAGACTTTGATTCTAAATTAACTAATAATCAAATAAAGAGATAACATTTCAAATCTAGAATTAAAGAAGCTCAGTTTGAGACACTTATGTTCACTTTTTTTAATTCTCGACATGCTCAGAAAAATCAAAAATGAAATTCTTGAACTTTGCATACACGTACGTACAGTGCTAAACAGAAAAAAAGCCATCGTCATGCATAACTTAAAATATTCCGTGAAAGTGCTGTTACAAGTCAACATAATAATCAAGCCAGTACGAAATTTAGGTCCTGCCGACCACGCCTTTGCAGTCTTCAAATAATATGAGTATCGACATCGATGTCGAGGTTTTTAATTTTTATTCTTGTAGATGGTCAGCAAATGACAACGGTAAACGTATGACCTTTTCCATTTTTTAATAAAAAAGATCGGTGTCGCGAACTGGCAAGTGTTTATGTCTACTCTAGCTAGGCAATGTCTGATTTACTTTCTCAAGAGACTGGGCATTCTACGACAGTTTTAGGAACTACACGAAATTAGAATAAAAGACTCGAGTTATTCATACAGGTTCAGGTAATACAGAACAAAAAGGTATGAAAATGCACAAATTAATATAAGATATGTTTGCTAAGAAGTTTCGTGAAAGTGTAGTCACAAGTCACGATGCTTCCAAATATACAAACTAGTAGGGAAGCTCATCAAATTCAACCATTCCGTCACGGGTGTACTTGCAACACTTCGTGCTTTCACGGAAGACTGGGAATTCGTTGAAAAAAGTCTGTAACCTTTGGCTGCTGCTGTTGATTTACGTCCGCTTCCAGCATGTCGATGCTCGCATCATCGTTCGAGATTTGAGATACGTCATCCTCTTGCACTTGGTTCACTGCCGGGGTCTGTGCAATCTCCTCCTCGTCACCAGACACGGCACTGCTACAGGATAGATTTGCGTTATGAATCTGATTCATCGCCGAGGACTTAACATTTTCCTCGTCCTCTTCTCCTTCCGAATTTTCTTCATCCGTCAACTTTGTTGCGATGTCATTGAAAGCATCAAGGCCGTACGGATCTAGCGTGTTCACGAGATTTGAAATCCACTCTACCGTCTCTGCACGCTCTTCCTTCGACAGATAAAGTAGCGCTGCATTCAACACTCTTTGCAATAATGAAGCCGCTTGTTCAAGGCATCCGTAGTCGTCATACCCTGGTCGCTGCATCGTATCTTCGCAGTTTGAATAGATTAAATAAGAGTGGAAAAAAGGAAACATATGAAGTTGTTGAGATGATTATATTCGTTCGTGCTTAATTAAGAGAAAGGGAAAACATTGCGTTACGTACCAAAGTTCTCTGTCAATGCGCTCAGTGCTGCACGGGCAACTGCGAGCGCAACCTTTGGGTCCTTTTCCAACCACTGCTTCTCGATACAATGTTCGCGCATCAACGATGCAATGCAATCGTAGACAACCGGACTGTGGCATTTCTGACCCCGATAACTCTTGTACTTTTGTTGGTGTACCGATTCGATCTTTTTGACGACGGCGGCGTAAATCTTATCGGGCTGGGGAGGTTTGGGCGGTGCTGGCTTGCGTGGCTTCTTCGCCGCAGGAGGCTTGCCACCGCTTCCGTCGTCGTCCGCCGCCCGCTTCTTCTTCGGAGCCGCTCCCGGCGGCGCTGTACCATGGTCGTGCTGAACGATGCGCAGCACGATTTGAAACTTTGTCCCCGACACGGGAATGCCGCGATTGCGGCAGTGGGCCTTTGCGTCCTCGACGGTGCACCCAACGATGGGACCTTCCCACCCGAACCTGCGCGTGGGCTCGTGCTCGATGAGACGATCGATTAACTCCTTTTTCGTGCCCGACAGGCGGAGGTTGGCGGCCCTGCAGAGTTGTTTCACCTCGTCGGCGTTCAGTCGCTGGTACCAGTTCTCCTTCTTCGCTTTCTTGGGCTTGCTGCGCTGACCCCCAAAACGCATTCTCCTGGCGAACATGATTTTGTTTGATAAAGAGATGCGTCAAAAAGTATATTATGAGATGGTGGACTACCAGTAGACTACAAGTAGTACTGTAGGGGGAAATCTGATGTTTCCCTCGTTTTGGTACGTAGACAACAAAACTTAAAAAGGTTTCAAGGAGAGAAAAACGCACACTGTAGGTAGGACAGGATATTTAGTGTACTTCTTGTAGTCTACCAAGCAGCAGTATCTGATATACTATACTTGTATTTGAACTTACTGCATGACACGCTAATAGTGCATACTGTCCCCGAGCCATTTTCAAATGACTGTACTTCTTAGTGTATTGTATCACTCATAAAAACGACTTTTAGTCGATGTTTCCAATTAAACATATGTAACTATGGCTTCACTGTATCACTTAATATGTGTGTATCATTTACAGTTTCATGGGTATGTTACAACGTAGTTATGACTTGTAAAACTGTTTTGTGTGTCAGTGCTTTTCTGT
>JALLOR010000221.1:0-11591 GCA_036939395.1 Porosira glacialis
ATTACCTTTGTAATAGAATTTTTGGCTTGATAGTGCGCCAAACAGCACTCAAAACAACTTTGAAAACGTAGCTGTTTTGAAGACCTAGTTGCTTCGTGTGAGACCTCTGAAAACATAGCCGCCTGTATAAGTGAATAAATAGTGGCTACGTTTTCTATGGTATAGAGGGTACTGTAGTAACAAAAACTTGTACAGGTAGTGGTCTTATCCTCTGGTGCCACTAATTGTACAAGGTTGTAGTACAAGTACGAAGACTATTCCTATTATATGCCATCGGAGATATCTCCTTTTGGGCGTGTATTCAAAAACAATCCTATTGAATGTAGATAGTAATGTGTACTTTTCAACCAAAACCAACCAAAATCATGTTGACGTCAGTATTTTAATCTACATACGTCTGCTACGTAAGGACTTTAATGTACTTCCGTCTGTTACGTACCGTAGTTTATTTATCGAATATTAATAATACTATTAATAATATTAACGAATATTAATATCAATAATATTAACACTTAACATCACGTACTGTAACCCTTACCCTAAAACCCTTTCTTCTTATAATCCTCACCCTAATCCTAACCATGATCTACATAGTTGGCACATATAGGTATGACACTGTGGCCCCTCACTCTTTTATTGGTACACGTAATTTATCTATGTTGGGTGTTTGTTATATGTAGGAACTAGTTAAAGACGATACCAAGATAATATTATTTTAGACAAAAGTCTTTATTGGCCGGACACAAGTATTTACTGGATTTTTACGGAGGGGACTTACTTGCAGCATTATTTTTCCTCTTAGATAATTGTATCATATAAATATTATTAGATGATTTTTTCGTATTGTTTTAGAAAACATTGATACAACAATACATTACATTTTCAATTACTTATTAAAACAGCCAACAAGTGAGACCACACCACTTTTTTTATGCAGAGTTATCATGAAACATCTACATACACTGCACCTGTATGTAATGTATCAATACCAACCAGTTCTCTTCTCTATTCTTCAGCTTAACTTTACCAAAATATATTTAGCTCTAAAGTAAGAGTATATCTTGGCAGGTAATAGTCATAATCCTGGCAAGGCATATTGATTATTGAAGCACGATGTCTGGATCTTTATGTACAGTATGCCTGAGCCCTGAAAGTAAATATTGTACAGTAATGCATACATGATGTTACATAATATCATGAAATAGAGTACATTAGAATGTATGAACATATCACTTCAATGTTATTTATTATCCAAGATTTTGTTAATTACACATGAGTCATACTGTATATGTATCCTAAGTATGAGATTGGGGGAATCACAAAAAGAAGTACACTGTACATGATGCACTGTACAGCAAGATAGTGGATACATACCTGCAATCTTATTTCATTAGAAAAAGAAGAAACAAATTATATAATAAAAACCTATATTATGAACATTGTATCTACTTTTTAAAGAAGGATGCCGAGATGTAGTTTATTACGTAAAATAATACATACAGGTATGATAGAACAGAGGAAACAAATTTTACATAGTTTCAGTACAGTAGCTAAAAATCTAATAAATAAGACAATAATATGATCATAATACTTAAAATATTCTTTTTTTTAAAGAACTTTGGAGTTTCAAAAGCAACAAAAGCATACATATTTTGGTTGTATAACATGGGAGCAGCATGGAAGTTATTAAATACACATGTTTGCACAAATACTGTACAGGTATCACATTCACGTGATATAGACAATTGTACAGTATTTACAGTACAATATGTGTACATACCTGTAAATATTTTCAGTATGATACACTTTAAATATAATAAAATACTTCGGGTTATGACAGGAAAGATATGCCTGAACACAATACATTAATTGTAAGTAACTCCAGCACTGTGATCTGTGATACAGTACAGTATTACTTCGCTGTAAGAAACATTACCTTTGTGTAAACTGTACATATGATTTTAAATATTCATACAGTATTAAACACCACCATTCATAATATACATTATTATTATATGTTTAAAGTATACCATATATATTAGTACTGTACCTACTATGTTGATTTCTTCCCTTCTCCCATTCACTATCTACAGGTACACACATTTTGTGATATCTAGTTGGTAAATTAGCCTATATATACTTTAGTACACAGCCAGGCCCAGAATAAAGTATACTTTCTGAAGAAAGTAAAAGTACCTGGAACTACGTTACTTTCGACCAAAGTAAAAGTAAGACTAGTAAAACTCGAAAGTACGTAAGTAAGTGTACCTGAAAGTACGTTATCGTAAGTAAAAGTAACGTAGAAATTTAAGTGCATGTTGAAAGTAAAAGTAACGTAGATATTTTAAATGAATCACTTTCAGTACATGTTGAAAGTAAAAGTAACGTAGATATTTTAAATGAATCACTTTCGAAAGTAAAAGCATCATGATAATTTTCTCTTCAAATGAAAGTGAAAGTACATTAGAATTAGTGAAATTAATGAAAGTGAAAGTAAAAGTAAATGAAAGTACGTGATGATAATTGACGCAAACCTCTAATTTTACAATAGAGAGAACACAACAAATAATACTATTAATATGTATTCCCTACCCATAGAAAATTGCGAGAATCCCCAATTAACGCTCTAGACATCAGTTTCATGCTCTACAGTATCTTCACCATCTTCACTACTATCGTCACCCTCTTCATCAAAAAATGTAGTCGATTCTCGAAATTCTTCCTCGTCCCAGTCGTTATCACGGTTACGTTTATTAAACGTCTCTAATACCAGATTTTTGTCAAGATAGACAACTTGTGACGAACGAGCGACAATTACCGATCGCTCGAAATGTCTTACTAGAGTCGCAGTGCGTCTGCAACCAGCTACAATACCGGCTCCCGAAAACATTCGCTCACAAGCAATCTCCGTCGTCTTGATTCCAGCAAGCTTCTGAGCGTACTTGCAAAGCATCGGCAAATGATTCTCGTGATCCAGGTAGAACTGCACGACATTGAAGATACCAGTAGTACCGATGTAGTCCGCCATATTCTTCCCAGAAAAATAGTCCTTGCCCCTAGTTTCCACCGGACCAATTTCAATACTACCAAAAGGCGAACTAAGTGTTCCTGCCATTGCATCCGTACTCGCACCGAGTGCCATAGAAATATAATTCTCAGAGTCGTATTTAGGGAAAAACTTATTTCGCGAAAATGCCTTCTCAAGCATGAGCAGCTCCGCCTCGGCCTTGATGTGGGAATAAGACTGTTGGCCTCCACCAATTCCTTGCGTCTCTTCATCTGATTTGGTGTCGTCACTGGCGCAATATTCGGTAACCGGTTCGTTGCACTCATAAAGATCTCTAATTTTACGTAGAAGGGAAGCTCTTGCGTTTGAACGTTGGGTGATCGTGGAAAGTCCTGAAGTGTTCTCGCGAAGGGCAGTACCCATCTGTGGATTAATGATAGCTGCATGCACCATCGCCTCATCCAGTTCCTCCGTAGAAACACCATCCTCGTTGGTAAGGCCCATCCTCTTTTGGAAGTCCTTCGAATATAAATCACGTGCCAAAACAATCTCTGGCTTCATCACAGTGACGTTATCGGCCTTGGATTCTTCATCTGTATTAAATCCGTCCTTCAATACTAGGTCCTTCATGGGCCTCTCCGATAGGTCTTTCACATCTGTACGGCGAGACATGTTTGCGTACATCCAAAAATGAGGACGTTGCATATCTTGGATGATCGCTCGTACTCGAAAGAGCAAAATGAAAATTGTCACTCCGTTTTCTTGACTCCACTTACAGAAATCCACGCACGCCTTGAAAGCGGACTCGAATTGACGCAAAGTCACCTGCTCGCTATGATTTGGAATCATTTCTTGTAGCCTCTTTTTCTCCTGCTCGTTAGGTCTTGCACGACCAGCGGGCCTCCTCTGAACGCCATCGTCGTCTTCAATTAGAAAGGCGGCCGCGCCCGGAAGTTTGAATGCAATGTTTGCCGCTTCAATAAAGTCAGCCATCACCTTGTTTGTGGAACCGACTTCCTTCTCACTCGAATCGAAGCGAGTAGGAACTCCGTACTGTGGGTACAAGATGGGTTCGCGCCCATGCCTCTTCGCTACTTTCTTGTATGCCTTCCTGTTTCTTGAACTCGTGCGAATCATGACGACAACAAGCTTGTGATTCTTTTTTAGTGCAGCCCGCAACACCAGGTTCTCGCACACTACATGTCCGGCCATTCCGCATGCCGATTTTGCAGATATTTGTTGCTTGTGTGAAATACACCAATCACACAGTAATTTGTAGCGACGTTCGGTATCCACTTGCTTCGCGAGTTCCTTCGCACTCACCATACCAGCACCATCAACAGAGTTGTTACTCATGTATGCAGGTTTGATGTGCACACGTTTTGACGCGTCATATGACCATTTGGAAATAGAGTAGGCGTCTTTGGAGTCATCCTCGAAAGACTTGAAATCTGCAGGATACTCCATCAACGCCATGGTGGAATTCGTATCCACAAGTTGAGCGTCGCGACCGTCTTCTGTCATTTTCTTGATGCTTTTTTTCGAGATGAAAAGTTTTCGCCCATTTTTGAAGTGATAGAGTGGGGCAATAAGTGTTGCAATAAGTGCGCCGAAGGAGTCACGACGATTGCCACACGTCCAGAAGTCACTGTTGGTAGAGACAAACCCTTCTTCAAGTTGCTCGGCCATCTCATCCACAATATGTCTAAATTCGTCATAAAGGACATCGTTGATTACCCGTAGGATTTTCCACGCCTCAATTCGATGTGGGAACTTGAATGCTGGTTGAAGCTCAAAAAAAGTTTTTTCATTTCCTCTTTTTGCAAGAAGGGTTCGAAGGGCAGTTGTGCGCTCGTCACAGCAAGTACCGCTTGGATTTTTAAAAGAACGTGGTCGTTTGAATTAATACCAGTACTGATAGAACGCCCAGTACCAGTACCTTCAGTATCACCATCAACGTTGATAGGGAACTCGTACGGAAAGTTTAGCTGTAGCATAAGCCTGCGATATGACGTAGGAAGTAGATAGACAAAAACGACTTGCAAGTAAGGAATAGATTATGCAACAACAAAGACACATAACGATAATAAAAGACAAAGTAAATGAAACTCACTGTGACCTAGCGCAACCTTTGATGGCATATGCGCGTAGCTTCTTCCAAACTACACCGGTATCAAACCCCTTCCCTTTTTTTGGTGGTGCCACTCGTATCAAATCTCCTGTACTCGTGTGCCTCATAATCTTAATATGTCCGTCCATCTCGAAAAATTCAAACGCGATATCCGAGAACAGTCGACCGTCATCGTCTTTTCCGTTACTCCCATATTGTTTAATGAAGTGATTAATGTCATCAAAATTCGTCGCACTCTGACTCTTCGACTTCTCCTCCTCTTTCCTTGCTTTCTCTTGCCTTGCTCTCTTTGCAATGTTTTTCAACTTATTAATACGTGAACGATGAGCAGAGTAAATTTTGCAGTACTCCATGTAGGTATCGTACGTAATCGTCATTTTGTCGTCTTCTGTCGATCCCTTCTTGTCCACGAATACCTGAAACTCTGCGTTTTTATCAGTGGTACTGACACGCTGCTTTTGGTACTCGATGACCATATCCAAAGGGTCCCCTGTTTTCGAATCGTAGGTGCGTACTCCCATTACTTGGTATAGGTAGAAGAAATCTTTGATATCTTCCGTAACAACAAGGTAGCACGTGTGTGGGACTAAAAGAAGTGTACCATTATGCCTGTCCACTCTGGGTGCCTTCTTGAATTTTATGTTCGATTGCTTTTTTATCACCTCCTTTTCGACCAAGTTGTCCCCCCTTTTTGGCTTCTTGGACTTCGCCATGGTTGTTTGTGATTTCAGTTGTAGTTTTGGTAGTTATACGTATTTGTGAGAGTGTACAAGAAGACGAAACTGATATTTAAGAATGTTTACATTATAATTTACTGCTTACTTTACTTCGATGCAAAAGGGTCTAACTACTCATCCACTCATTTACTTTTGGGCGGACAGGAGTATCCAAATGCGTGCGCCATATTGGTTGATGATCATGTCGCGTACCAGTATGATGTTTATTGATATTTGACTATGTACCTGGTACATAGATAGTCTATTAAAATAAAGTAGGTCTAGAGATAAACCCCAAGAACCCCTTAGATATAGAAGTACATACAGTACGTCTTTTTCCAATTCGTCGTATTTTGAACTCCCCTAACTGGTATCCCTGCCTTCTTCGTGGTACGCTTTGTAAGCTTCGACTTTTTAGAGAGAAGAAATAAATAGAGAAGACGAGAAATCACCTGTAAAGGTAGTTTACGCCTTATTTTTGCGTTAACTTTCGATGTTGAATCGTCGGACTTCGCACGTCAATTAAGCAAAAATCGTGCTCTTGTCAGAAACGATTCAGTGGTACTGTACAGTCAGTATCTACGAATACTAAATGTCCTTTTATCCTCTGACGATGCAAAACTACTGGATGATTACTAAAATTTGATAATTGTGTGGCGTGCATGGGACAGAAGCACCTAGAAGTCTGTCTGTTGTTTCGGTCAATTCTTGAAGCTTACATGTATGGAAACACAATTAAAATGAAATATCACCAAAATAAAACCCAAGCAAATGCTTCATATACAACTATTTATTTACATACAAATTATTCTATGATGTAAATAAAATTAAATGCTACACACCTTAGTATTACTGTAGATATCTCAGCTGTTGCACATTAATATTACAGTATATTAAATATAAATACAGTATGAATATGGTATTGCATCAATTTATATCAGCTTTATTTTGTTTTCCTTTCTGAATATTATGTTTTATTTCATGATTAAAAATCACTTTTTTAAAACAATGTAACAGTTTGTTTGTATCCTTATACTGTAGCAGTTGATGTGACTACTTATAACACATGTATGTTCTTATATTGTTGATTATTGGGTTGTAAAAATATTGATTTTATCATTATAAATGTATATGGGTGTTATGTGACATCAATGTATAATGGGTTAATGCAACAAAGATATCACTTCACTGATGCCACATGCAACACTCAATATCCTCAACATTTTGGGGCATATTTAAATGCCAATATACTTCTATTTACTACTCCAGCTGTCTAAAGGTTTCCCATGTGCTCTTACAAGTGATGTGCTATGTATTATTTATATTTTAAATATCTCATCGGGTATACTGTACACATTATAGTAAAATGAGTTTTGTATCGATGTTAACATGTATCACTTAAAAATGGACAACAATGAGATACACAGTCCAGTAGCACGCAGATGGCCACCGGAAACTATCTAGTATAAGAATATGAGTAGGAATAATCGTGAGGGAACCACCATCCGAATGCTTGAAAAAAAACGGAATTGGGGAAAATATCTGCTTTTGGCGGTGGTGTGTCTTGGGTATTTGATGGGGTTCAGTTATGTAAAATAAGTATGAAGGGTTGGTATGGTTTCGAGTAGGGTGGCGATGTCGCATTGGTGGGATTTCACCCGATGAGCTATTGTGAGAATTCAATCTATCTTCTGTGTGATGGAGGTTTGGAGGGTGGACGGAAGGCCAGTAGAGAAGTGGTATTGGTCTCCGACTCCTAGTAGATTGTTATACTGTACACATTCGTTTCGTTCATTTGAAATACATATGTTTGTGTTATGTCATTAATTTATATTTGATTTATGGATACATTTGAAATATAGAGGGGTTGGTATGGTATCAATGTATTTTGGTTTCCTAATACACTCCTTACTTGATATGTTGTTTATTCTCGGATTCCAACGTAATTTTATGTTCTAAGCCAACAATCTATATTTTCCCTTGCAGATAATGCCTCATTTCTTTTTGTAGATTATCAGAAGGTACACCTACCTATTTTATACATTTGAAATGCATATAGGGGTTTGGGAGCCATCAATGTATGCTGTATTCATGGCATACTCTTATTTCTGAATACAATTTATATATTATATTTCAATGAACTCATATTTATTAATCCAAATGTCTACAGTATATGTATACATTACATCTGATCTGTAATGTATTAATTATATATTCTATTTCTCATCTGGTATGCGCTACACATTTTTGATGTATATTTGAAATGCATATGAATGTGTCATGTTGAATTCAGTCACCAACGCCGCAAAAATCTGGACCGTGGTTAACTGTTCAAGACTTCATACCCTGAGTTGTAGCATGCAATACTCGTACAGGAGGTTATAGTGATAATGACTTATAACACATTAATTTTTTTTGTGAATGTGTCATGTTGATAATGCATGTTGGCTTTATGACATACTTCTTCATCAAAAATGTGATTATGTATAGATGTCAATATCAATTATTTATAAAGTCAAAAGCCTGTGTTTAGGCCTTACAGTTTATATGTCAGTATTTATATTACTAATATCGCAGCTGGTAGAAATATGTACTTAATAAGTTTGAAAGATATATGGTGTTGGCATGCCTTCAATAAATAATCTTTTTGTGTTTATATGCCAATGCACTTCGATTTACTAATCAAAATGTCTATGTTTCCATTACATCTGATGTTTAATGTAATATTTATATATTATTTTCCTCGTCTGTTATACGGTACACATTTTTGTGGTATACTTTAAATGCATATGGTTGTGTCATTCAATGTTACACATTGAACTGTATATGAGTGTGTTAATTTATCAACATATTTTTCTAATTGTTTTAACATTTGACTTTATGTAACGGGTGTAGCTTTGTATATAGTGACAATTTTTTACCACCAAAATAAATAACTAATAATCTTTGAGTAAATTGTATATTGGATTGTATGTACAAACATAGTGTAATGTTTGTTATTTGTCTGGAGATAATTATTTAGTTTCATGGATATATGCTCAACAGTTGGATATAATATCTGAATAACCAGTGATATCAGAAAATTCAAAATAAGTGGTTGCAGTTTTTATGGATGGACTATTTTACAGTTTATTGCTATTAACTTCATTGGCCATGATCAATATTAAATTGTATCACTCCTCAGATTAGGTGTTACTAGAGGGATGTGCATCTTTTGTGCTAATGTTTCTAAATTGTTCAAGTCAAGTCTAATAAAAGGTCAGTTCTTCTATCAAGCCTACTTACTTACCCGGTGTACTTCTTACTAAAACCAATTCAACAGGTAGGTCTGTCCTTTGTTTCAACAACCGACTTACTTACACTTACATATTACATGTAGAAGTACTAGAAGAGGAACTAGTATTTCAAATAGAAAAGGTCTGTCCTTACCTTCAAAAACTAAGATACTTCTTACTACCATTTGAAGTATATTGTTTAATACTTATTTCCTACTTACACCGATGCGTATGTAAGTTGAAATATGTAGTGGGATGGGATCGGGACTCCAAACATGATAATTAATATTCTACATCTGAAGTACAAATTACCGGATATATTACTTAATAGAATACTACTAACAACTTTCATGCTCTCTGTAACCTATATAAGAACTTAGTAAATAAAAATAATGTTGGTACATTTTAACAGATTAAATGTGTCATTACCGTAGCTTTCAATTAAACTCATTTTCCGCCGTGGCCAAGAGGAGTATTTATCTTTAAAAGTGTGAAAGCAATTTTTGTTCAGAATGAGAAGTTGATGAAAGTGAAAATGTTTTCCTAGTAATATATTTTTACTTGTAGTGATGTTTAAAGGTAACATGTACGTACATGAACCGTAAATACATAAGATTAAAACCAGGAATGCACAAAAAGACTAGAATGACGATATACGAAAACAAAATTAATAAATATTTCAAAATCACTATCATATGATAATTATTAATTTTAAAGCTACGCGGATCTTTGTTTCGTTATGATCGATATGTGTTTCCCACGACCTCCCTGGCAAGACAGATTGTTGGCCACATTCTGTTCCAGGGGTGGGAGGTGGGATTCTCTTTTAAAACTAAACTACTCCAAAGGAGGATGGCGTACTGTTGAGGAAAATCTGTGAGGAACGGGCAGTGTAGTTCACAGTCTTGTGGACTATGGCTCTCCTGACAGTGATTCCGATACAGTACGTATACCGATATTGGAGTGGGATGGTGGTGCTGAGTGCTTTGTTATCTATGACGGGCCACGCCTCCCACGGCATCAGGTCATCGCGGAAAAAGTAATACCATGTTCACCTCCAGGCTCCGCGCATTCACTCACAACTCTCGTACATCCGTGCGTCGCTCCGTCGCATAGTCGAAGAAAACGTAGGCGGCCGTCAAACAAACATCAGCCGTGTCCGCCCCCTTCGCCGTCCCCAGCAGCGGCGGAAGCGGATCATCACCGGACCTCAATATGACTACCTATACTTTCTTCCAGACATTGTCGGTAGCCGATGGGGCGGCAGCGGATCTCAAGAAGATCGATGGCCTACGGGACAGCTGTCCGTTTAGACGCCTCTTCATCAAACAAAACGCCTGGAAGGGCACACCGGGAAACGTCGAGGCCTTTGTCAAGGCGGAGCTCAAGAAGAACAATATCGTTATCACGGGATAGGGTGAGAGAATGTCACGAGAAGCAGCACACCGACTCTCATCATGGCGCCATTGTGTCTACGGTTGTGAAGCTCGAGCCGGCGATACTCAATGTTCGCGATAAGGGCAACTTGGGGTTTGAGGGCAGGTCCGGCGAATCGTAAAATAGCTCTATCGCAGACGGAATGGTGTACGATGCCATGGACGACATCGAACAAATAATATATGCTACTTGCATGAAAGTAGTAGTATTAACTTTTAAATAATAAGCGCGTGAGACATGAAATATTCAACTTTTCTTGAAAACGTATCTGCTTTTTAATCGCTACAACTATCTAGAATTGCGTCGGGACTTCACGACTTGTTGCTCCGAGCCGCTATTGAAGTTGAAATCTTCTTACCACTTAAAGTTCAAAAATAACTGCAGCGACAACTACGTAGCAGTGACCCGTCTTGACTAGAAATCGATGCATGATTACTTTGTTGCTGAAGACTCTACTGTTTACGTAAATACAAGAATCATAAGAGAAGTGGCATTATTACTTAGTACTGTGTATCTTCATATATCATTAGAAGAAGAGATATCATCTATCCAAATAAACTAAGCGTTTTCTGATTTTATCTTACTTTTTGTCGTGCAAAACAAGGAATGTAACACCTCTGTCACATATAAAAGGTGTAAATTAGATAGATTACAAATAATGAAAAATGTGGGTAAAATAATGATTTAATAGTTGTCATTAAATTTGGTAATAGCAAAATGTTTTAAAATTCCAAAACACCACCAAACATAATTTGATTTTTATGATAATCTATTTTCAGCCAAATATTCAATGTATGAGTAACAAATATTGTTACAACAAATGAAAGAATATGAGATTGTGCATAAATATTTTATAATATAATATGGTTACTTAGTAGTACTATTGAGCATAGTCCAACTTCTAAATTTAAAGTAGTTTTAAATTCACAATGCCCAAGGCCTAAGGTCCAAGGTCCAAGGTCCAAGGTCCAAGGTCCAAGGTCCAAGGTCCAAGGTCCAAGGTCCAAGGTCCAAGGTCCAAGGTC
>JALLOR010000223.1:0-11540 GCA_036939395.1 Porosira glacialis
TTTTCATCCAAATCACGATACATTTCCCGAAATCTGCCAAAATCCATCAAATGTCACCAATGTTTTCCAAAATAACGTACTCACGAAATTATTTGCCAGGGGGGGGGTGAGAGTTCAAAAATGGTAATCTTAGATCGAAGGAAATCTTATTTGGGTAATCTTAGAGCGAACAGACTGTAGAATTAAAATACTCTCTAAAAACTAGACCTACTGTAGATGCTTAGTAACGTACTTGTACAGACCACCAACCATAATAAAGTAGGCCCAAAGGTGGTACAGTATGGTCTTTCTAGAGAGCTGTTGAAATAAAAAAACAACGAGATACTTGTAACCAAATATCGAAACCGGGTACAAGACTTAAACTATTGTGTCGCCCTATTACGATTCTGTCGCCTTATTGACTTTTCCCTCATTGCATATGATGACAGGGTTGTTGGACAACAATTATTGTACATACAGTACAGGGACCTTGAGGATTCCCTCAAATTCCCTAAATATTCTTTTAAAAGAGGTAAAGTTCCTACATACGTCTTCTGATATTTCTTATTGATAGAATTCCTATGTGCGAAGGACATTGTTTTCTGCATTGAGAATCTCAACGCACTAATAATATTTGGTACAAGTACTTGTAACTTTTAGCGTAATGCCGTATTATTTTCCTATTCAAAGTTACTTTACAAGCTAATTGAATAAATTAAAAATCAACCCAATAGATTGAAATATAAGATGGCATACTAACTGTATTGAAAATGACTAAATAAAACTATTAAGTATCAGTTCCAACACAACTAAAAATAATTTGTATCCTACATCTCTGGTACGTATGCGTACGTAAAAGTGCCATCCAAATAGATTCTTTATGTATTCCAAATGACCGTGTTTGTAAAAACGATTGGTACAACTACGCACAAGAGTCTGTTACAAGAGTCCATTACTACTACAAGCACTGTACCCCTGTACAAGAGTACACACGTAGTATGCTAGGATCTTTTGAAAGTCCTTTCTAAGTACCAATACAAGTCTATGTACATACTTGTACTGGTACTTGCCAACTTTCCCTCATTATTATTTTTCCGTAGAAACAGTATTGCTCCACTAGTGTGCAGCCATATCCATTACTACCACACTAAATGTTCCTACAATGTATCGTCATACAATTTTATCACTTCCTAAAATGTGATACTATCTGAATAAGCTTAGTGCGTCTATTATAACTGATCCTACACACATATGTGTCGGCTTGAGAGTGTAATACTTATTAAAGTATAATGTTTAAATAATGTAAAAGTTAGATCCACAAAAAACGGAAATATTCCCTCAATTATAGGGCGACAGAATAGTTTAAGTCTTGTACTCTCGTATGAGGAAATGCATATAGGAACTCGAAATAAAAGCAAAGGTGCGATTCTTTACAGTCATGAGATACTAACTGGGACAATCAATAACTGGGGCAACGCGGTAATTGGGACTTCATTCCAGCATATTTTTATTTTGATATTACAGTATGTAGAGTTTGTTACATAAGTGCAACTCATGTACTACTACGATATAAAATCCCGTACATAGGGTGTTCCACTTACCATGTCACTACTTAATTTGTATACTCTTTTTATTTCAACAATCATAAACACATATCGTACGTACTTCCTGTGTTCAGTAAGGAGTTTTTCTGTACATGCGTCTGGTAGTATAGACCTACTTGGTATGTATCTGCAGCACTCGATCATGGTTTTATTACAACTAACTTCAACTGGTATTCGGTTGTACTACATACAACAATATGTACTAATGTTAAATGGAGTCGTCTTTTACAAGACCACTTATTAGTCGTGCGAGGTACTGTCACCTTGTAATTGCTTGTACGTAGCACAACTGCAAGTATGATAATGATTGACGGCTGATATTTCTCTACAAGTACTCTCTCTAGAGTAGAGAGAGAGAGAAAAAAATAATTTTACATCGAAGTACCTATTAAATTACTTGTATTTTATTGTAGTACAATAGTCCTGCGTTAACCAAGTACTTGTACATAGTACTGGTACTTGAGCGTTATTAAAAAGTACGGCAATAAACATCATGGCCGGCATTCACTGTACTTGTAGTAGTGGTAGAATCTATTAAAATTACACAAGATGTACGAGTAAATATTGCTACGTACTACTTGGTTAACATTACATATTTGTACAATTATTAGTAGTAATATTATCAGAATCAAAGCTGACATCTCACTTCAAAACTTTCTTCATCAACTACATATATAGCACATAAATCAACAATCGTGCATACACTCTTATCACTTTCTTCTTCATTTGGTACCCATCTCCAACTTTCTTCGCAACGAGATCCGACAACATTATTGCCCAAGGCATTCAAATCATCATTCAAAGTTTCAACGCCCTAAAACTGTGACGGTTCAAACAGCAGTCTTACACTTGCGGCGTTCCAAATTCAGTTCAGTCTATTGCCTAAAGCTCTACAAGATTTGATTCAAAAGCTTCAATCCTTATATTTGAAACAGTGTGCCATCAAGGTCAAGTTCATTACAGCCTACTTACTTCGGTCAAGTTCAGTACTGGTACTGGTACATCCTATATCCTACATACACCAGATACGTACTAGCTCAAAATATCAAAATGTTTCGAAGAACATCCATCATCATCATCCTACTGTCACTCCTCGTTTCGGCCACGTCCACGTCTTTGCGAGGGCGCTCAAGTGCAAGCGCCAATTCAAGGACCAATGTGGTACAAGTACAAGTCAGCAACAATGAGCCCTCCTCCTCTCCATCAAACCCATGCTCCAGGGTCATCGCCATCGCCGCCACACGCGCCCCTGAAGCTTCGTCAGCGTCAATCACTGACGATGGCGACGACGAGCAAGAAGAGTTTCTGTGCGAGATGCAAGACGGCCGAACTTTGCCTTTGGGCGGCAGCCTTGATCAGATGGACGAGCTTCGAGACATGCTTCACCACGGCGCGT
The DNA here is from genome assembly GCA_036939395.1 of Porosira glacialis. Lineage (NCBI taxonomy): Eukaryota > Bacillariophyta > Thalassiosirophyceae > Thalassiosirales > Thalassiosiraceae > Porosira > Porosira glacialis. The sequence continues at coordinate 2,980 of JALLOR010000223.1, forward strand.
TCGTCAGCGCTGAAATGACGCTCGATGCCGAGGAGATCTACCAGGTCAACAGCGGCAACGGCAACCAAGGCGTGGTGCTAGCTCCGGGACTGGTGAAGATCGGCTCGAGCCAACAAAGCAATGATGACAATCCTCTGCCACGCTCGCTGCTGCGCCGCAACAGCGACAGCAATATCAACGATAAGCCACAGCGGAATCGACGCGCGGCCACGTACGTGGGCAACAAGAAAGTACTCGTGATCCGAGTCACCGATGGCGCCGGACAGGCCGTCCCGGAAGACGCCGCCTACGTCTCCGACAAGATCTTCGGCACGTCCACAGACGTCGAGACCATGAGCTCGCAGTTCGCCGCGTGCTCGCACGGCAAGCTTCGCATCACGAACGAGTATCCCTCCGAGGTAAACGCCGCCCTGATGGCCGCGCCGGGAGTGCTCGACGTGGAAATCGACGTGGTGCTCAACGGCACCGATCGGGGCACCATCCGCGACAGCGTTTCCAAGAAGGTCATGGCCGAGCTGGGCCTGGACGCGCTGCCGGGGCCGTTCGATCATGTCATGTACGTGCTGGCGGGATGCTGGGAGAGCACCGACTGCGGATGGGCCGCCTATGCCTACGTCAACAGTTGGAACAGCGTCTACCAGGGAGTGTTCTACAAGTTCCCGGCGGTGCAGATGCACGAGATTGGCCATAACCTCAACTTGGTGAGTCACATTTTGAGTTCTCGGTTCTCGGCTCTCGGCGTCACAGTATGATTGTTAAAATTGCAGCACTCATATCTCATTACTCATTTCTACATATTATTTATTATTTTGATTCTTGCACATCCCCATCGCTTCTTCAATCGCAGGCCCATTCTGGCGGCCTAGACGTGCGAACGTACACCGACCACACAGGCTTGATGGGAAATCCTCTATACGAAGACAACGTGGGGGAAATGTAAGTTTCAGTTTTACCGTATTTATAACACATCTTGTGAACCTTTTTTCCGAAATTTAAATACTTTTTCTAACCAAATATCACCATTGTATATTGTATCGGCTGACAACTTCAATTGCTCAGGTGCTACAATGCGGCGAAGAATTACCAAATTTCCAAAGCCACAGAAGGCGGGTGGTACACTGACCGAGTCACGGACATCCAAGAGTGGGATTCCGGCACCGTCGGCGGCACCATCTGGTCCGGTCAAATCGTGGGAGTTGCCGAATATGGAATCGATCCCCGCGATCGGCCGGTTGTCCTCAAACTCGAAACCGGCACGGACACCGACCTCTACATTGGATTCAACCGTGCAACGGGTTCCAACAAGGACAACGACGAGGCCGACGACGAGCTCACGATTACCGAGGCGGGGGCGGAGGGACTGGCTTATTCCCAATCCTTCCTCAAGGCCACGCTCCGGTCTGGCGAGACATACACCCATTCAAACTGGCGGGAATCCGGAATCGACTTGGTCGTGCATGTGAACGAAATCAACACCGCCGCCGTACCGGGATACGCCGATGTTACCGTCGAATTTGGCGAGTATTCCTCGTCATCCCCGACGCCGCGACCGACGGGCGTGCCCACGTCCAGTCCCACGACGTCCTCGCCCACGCAGCTCTGTGGAAACGACGTGTGCGACGTGGAGGAGACGGCCGATTCGTGTCCGGTCGATTGCCTGGGCCGAGAATTGACCACCGGGTACACGTACGATTCGGGCGCTTCGGGCAATATGTTCACGGTCGAGGCCAAGCGGGACCTCACCGTCACCTCGTTGAGCATTCACTCTAGCAGGGAGGGTGTTGGTACCGTGAGGGTTTACACCAGGCTCGGCAGCTACGAGGGTTACGAGGGCAGCGCAGACGGGTGGAACCTCGTCTACGAGAGGACCGACGTGCAGCAGAACGGAAGGGGAAACGTCACACCGCTTGAAGACTTCGAGACCGGCGTAGAGATTATCGAAGGGGAGACGATGTCATTTTACGTCCATGCTGAAGACGGCGTGGTTTACATGCGCGGGTCGACGGTGGGCACGATCAATGCCGCTGATCAATCCTTGACTTTTTGTAAGTGACACGTTGCAGTGGATTCATTGTGTGTCATGTGACTTTGGAGCGCATCTAGTAGTGGCGGATCTATACCATACAGTTTCTAACTAAATTCTCTCTTTTCACTTGACTTGCAGTTGAGGGAGCCGGCATCAAGGATGAGTTCGGAGACAACTTTGCCCCTCGAGTGTGGAGCGGAACGATCCAATACAAGATTGGTGTGGAAGCTTCCACAGATGCGCCAACATCACCACCAACAAATGTTCCCACAAAGCAGCCGAGTTTGATGCCCACATCTTCACCAACGAATGTGCCAACTCAGTCGCCCACATCATCACCAACCGCCTCCCCAACAAATATGCCAACCGATGCTCCCACAAAGCAGCCGAGTTTGATGCCCACATCTTCACCAACCAATGTGCCGACTGGTCTGCCTACATATTCACCTACCGCCTCACCAATAAATGTGACGACGGATGCTCCTACAAAGCAGCCGAGTTTGATGCCCACATCTTCACCAACCAATGTGCCAACTCGGTCGCCAACATCTTCACCAACCGCCTCCCCAACACATATGCCAACGGATGCTCCTACAAAGCAGCCGAGTTTGATACCCACATCTTCACCAACCAATGTGCCGTCAGACACCCCATCAAATCTTTCAAGTACCTGCGGAGATGGCATCTGCAACGCTGACGAGTCCTTCGCTACCTGTCCCGCCGACTGCTCCGCCAAGATGATGAACACCACCAGCTGGGCTTACAACGCTGGCGGAAGCGGGAACATGTTCAAGGTTCGGGCCCTCCGGGACGTGACCATCACTTCCCTTCAGATCAATGCTTTGGTGGAAGGTCCCGGGCGCGTGAAGATTTACACGCGTGCGGGGGACTACGCTGGCCACGAAAACAGCGCCGACGGATGGGAAATTATGTTGGACAATGATGCCGTGGACATGAGGGCGAGGGGTGAACCAACCGACGCTGGAAGCTTGACGAGGGGTGTGGTTGTGGCTGGAGGAAACTATCAATCGTTTTACGTTCACTCCCCCGAGGGAGTGGCATACCTTGATCCCAAAGATGGCGACACGGAGGGAGACGAACTCCTGAGCGATGATAGTTTGGTTTTCTACAAGGGCGTTGGGGTCCAGGATGAGTTCGGTACTGCCTTTTCTCCCAGAATCTTCAGTGGAATGATCGTGTACGATGCCGGCGCCGCCCCTACAACAACGACACTTCCCACCTCTTCCCCGACCAATGTGCCGACTAAGAGTCCCACTTCGAGGGTTGATGCGACATTGGCAACTACGTTTACCTACAACTCGGGGGCGAACGGAAACATGTTTGACGTGAAGGCTCTATCCGATGACGTGCATATCACGGCATTCGACATTAGCAGCTATGTCTCTGACCAACAGGGGGCTGTGAAGGTTTACACGAGAGTGGGGAGCTACGTGAGTCACGAGGGCAGCGCCGACGGATGGACGCTGATTTACAACAGGAGCGACGTGCAACAGAAGGGTAGGGGAGTTGCGACGGAATTGGGAGACTTCGCCGAGGCCGTGGAAATCCCCGGTGGCTCGGTTCAATCATTTTATGTCTGGACGGAGAAGAAGATGGTTTACACCAGAGTTGGTACGCTCGGCGGCGTATTCGCCGAAGACAAAAACCTTGCATTCTACAAGGGCATCGGTGTTGGCAACTTTTTTGGGGCTGCATACTCTCCGCGAGTATGGAACGGCAACATCCATTACCATACCTCAGCGTAATTTCTGTGGTTTTGACACGGACGTGTACAATAAAAACCTGTATTTCCAAGAGATGTATCAATAATATAGTTTTTATTCCAAAAATTGAATTATTTCATTCAAATCTTACATTACATAAGGGCGCGTTCATTATACATTGTTCATCATTGCTTATAAAGTTTATTTATTGCCTCGCAGCGAGTTGCAATTATTTATCAACTTTTCATGAAAACACTTTTAATGGCACATGTGCATCAGGTACCTCTTGGCCTTTTTTGAGACGCTTAAGTATTTCTTGCTTGAACGGCTTTCGATTCTTTTTTAAGTCCCAGCGGACTTGCCAAACATATTTTACAAATATTCACATCTCTTTCATCTTGTTTTCATGCTAAAGTACGTACTGGAGAGAAATAAGTTATGAATCTGAGAGGAAAAGACTGTTGCATCTACCAGACTAGAGGTGCTGGTACTCATGCTCGGCACTCCCAGCTTTTAACTAACCAGACATTGAACCGGCATGTATGTCACCACTCAATAAATGCAATACAATTTGTTTTTAAACAAACCATTAAAAATCAAGACAACCCTGCTTTATAGTCTGTTTGACTTTCGTCAAAGTATTTTTTTTTAAAGATAAGTGGGGGTGGTTTTGGGAAAAACAACTATCTTAGCGTATTTGAAGTTGTGGAGGACAATGTGAAGCCAATTTTGCATGCAAGCAAAAGTACTGCGAAGAACAAAAGAAGAGTTTAGAGATTAAGGCATCAGTTGATGCATTAGACTTTAAGCTTCGAGAGATGTGATTCGACAGGGTGGAGTTGTCACCAACGCTTAAAACTTTTTAAACCTATGTAGTAAATAATTTTACTACTAGCTATTTTTAAACCTATCTGACAAACATGAAAATATTCTCATGCAATTCACTCATTTTCTGCCTTAATGAACAACCTAACGGCATATAATTGTGTGCAAAGAAGTCAAAATATGATAAATATAAGCCCCGTCATTGTCAGCATCTAGTCCCTTACCAGCTATTGTACCTTGTTGTCGACATCGCCAGTTCGTTTCTACTCGTACCGACCAACGATGCCCTTTTTGTCACAGAGTTCATCTTTGTGTACTGTCATTTCATGTGCAACATACAATCGCACTGACAAACAAATCCGGCGCTACGAGTTCTCACTATTGCCGTTGCCGATTGCCAATGTACTACATTGTATAATACTGTTCACCCTCCGCCATCGTGTTGAATATTTCAACCCCTCGTGAATGAAACTTTTATTTAATGTTTTTGAAGTCGTTGATTTGTTTTCACACAATATTATGTTACCACCCACCGTGCCATCGTTGTATTGTGGAGGCCACTGTTGTCAGGTTTAAATCCATAGGTTTCATTTCAACGCTGTTCTTTCACTTCCTTTGTGCCGTAGTTTTCAAATTAACTCATTCACATACATATTGAATATATCCTCATTTTCATCGTGGAGAGGATTTATTTTCATTCATACTTCCCTGATTCTTACCACCAGATTGGTTCTTGACGGAACCATGGAAAGATATGCTAGTAGAGCGAGTAATTTATCTACAGAGGAATTAGTAGTAACATTAAAATATGTTTTAACCTCAGAAATGAGGGCCTGTGACTTCCAGAGCGAACCTGCACCCCAAAATTGGGGTCTTGAAGCCTACCAATTTCAAAGCTACTGTACGCGAGGAAGCGTGTAAATACATCCGCGTTGTATCACACAGCACATGCAGGACTACATACAAAACCTCTACCTTTTGCATATTTTTAGAAAAAATATCATTCAATACTCTTTCTGTTAGATATGCATTTTACCTCCTAACTCTTCATATTGATCAGTTCAGTGGTGCAGCCCTTAGTAGACTGCCCTGTATGCAGAGACAGTGACTTTTGAATGTAGGTACCCCCTCTGGAGTTACCAGCACGGAGACTGGTAACAGCGTTTCCCTCACAATGCCCCCACCTGGCACACAGTCCTCTGGTGCAGCTCAAGACCTAACTCTCTACGAAGGAGAGCAGTCGGACAGGAGCACTACCAAGGCTGTGGGCTTTGTTTAACCAACAGATGCGCTCACCGGCTAGTACATGGGCCGGTTAGAGAGCTGCGGAAAAAGGGGAATCATGTACACTGCTGTTGGAGAAATTCATCTTCAACCGCAACAATGTGCGGTCCCGGGGACGCGCACGACGGGAAAATAAGGGAAAGGGGAAATCAATTCAAAGATAAAATCGCACACACTGCATTAAACGAGGATGCGAGGCAGGAGGAAAGGAGCGCGATCGCGACGGAAACACAGTCTCTCCTACCGCTGCAGGGGAAAATATTAGCACAAAAAGAGGACGGAATGATACGCATCAGGATCTAGAATATAAACGGGATCAAACCCGCAACCGAAGCCCAGGAAAAGCGCAAGAAAATACTACACTTCCTGGATAAGTGGGAACTCGACGTGTATGCTGTATTAGAGGCGAGGGTGCAATGGGGATTAGCAAAGCGGGGTAAAAATTAGGAAATGTTTTTGAACCTGAACAAGTTGTAAGGACAGTAGCGGGGTACAACCGGACAGAGGGGTTCGACCCACACCAATGGGGAGGTTCGGCAGTCGTATCATTTGAGTCAATGCATGAGTGTTGGAACAACACGGGTTCGGACCCAACTGGACTAGGGCGTTGGATTTGGGTCCGACTACGGGGGGATTCGGGTCAATCAACCATTGTCGTATCAGCATATACACCAAGTAAACCTGCCACAAATTCGGACCCAATTCAATCACGGAACTTACGCACAGTTGCAAAGCAGCACCAACGCGAATTTCTCCCTCGCGTATGCAAAGAGTGTGTACAGAAGATGTTCAGGGTTCATCTTCTCGAACAACTCAAATCATGGCTGGATGAATCCAACCGCGTCATCCTCTGCATAGATGCAAATGAAAATATGCTTCACGGAATCCTTGACAGGGGACTGCGTGCACAGGGTTTCCGTGATGCGGTATGATCCCACTGCAATATTGACATTGGGCGAACATTAAAATCACGGGGGATGGAAAAAATTGACGCCATCTGGGTATCGGCAGGCATCGAAATTCACTCGGCCTGACTCATGCCAAGCCATGAAGGAGCGGGGGGTCATCTAGCGTGCATTATCGATGTCTCTCAAACAAGTACAATCGGCACTGCTTGCCGAAGATAAAGCGCCCCCCCGTACGCCGATTGACATCCAAGAACGACTCTGTCTGCCGGAAATACCAAAAGGAGGCACGCCGACTCCTCGAGGACCAAAACTATCCGACTCATCTCCAAGACGCGTATGCATCTCTAACTCATCCAGCCCAAAAAGCACTTCTGGAAAAAATCAATAAGCTTGATCGAATAAAAAGTGACGCCCTCGCCGCAGCGGAGAAGCGGTTCCGAAATCTCACCATGGGAGAGATAGCGTACTCACCACAGATCGGCGTGCTTCATAAGCGAATGAAACTGTGGGGGGACGTGCATGATCATCTCCAAGTCAAAGCACCAATCCGGAAACATGTGTTCCACCTAGGCCGCCTTCTTGGACACCCAAATCCGTATGATGTCACTAGTCTCGAGGCAGCAAACAAGTATGAGAAAGCACGGTTAGAATTGATGGTGATCAAGCCGCATGCAGATGAATTATGGAATCGCCATGTACGCATGTGCAGGGACATAGAGGCGAGTCCAGGTAATACGGAAAAGCACAAAAAATAGATCAGTCGCACAGGGAGGAGCAACAAAAACGGAGCTGGATGTCAATAAAGTACACGGTGGGAAAAGCATCGGGAGGTAGCATATCTCGAGTGGAAGTCACCACCCACGGGATCACGACCCTCTTGACGAAAAAGGAAGAGATAGAAAAGGAATGTGGCAAACCTTCAAAGAGCGGTTCCAACGGGCAAACTCATCCGATTTCAACAATGGGCCATTAAAGGAGGAGTTCGGCCACCTGGCAGATACAGCCGCTGCCCGAGCAGTGTTAGAAGGAAACTATGTACCCCTGTCAACGGCATCTGAGCATGTCCTAGGCATCTTGTCACAAATAACCCAAATTACTGCTATCGTACCAAAGTGAACACTCTGGGAGTTTATATTCAAAGGGACCTGTTCAGCTATCTGGCTAGGGACAAAGGGGAGAACATCAACATTGACGTCGGGAGAGCACTTTGGGAATCATAAAATAGCGGGGAAGGAACCATATCTTGATGAGCTCCACTCCATGTTAATTCAACGCGTGGAGAAAACAGAGATCCCTCTTGACAGATGGCGGAACGGACTGATAATCATGTTGGAGAAGAAGCCGGGAGTCATAGATGCCACACGACTCCGTGCGATAATTATAATGGAAGCGGATCTCAACTTTTACAACAAACTAATGTTTGTATCACGCCTCCTCCACACAGCCGACAAATACCAGCTCCTGATGACAGATAATGCAGGAAAACAGAGGAACATGGATGCCTGGGAGATCAGTTTCCGTCAACGGATGTTGTTCGACGCATCCTGATTCAGAAGAATTCCGGCAGTTTTCTTTTCCCTCGATGCAGCTGAATGCTATGACCGGATATCCCATCCTTTTATCTCCTTGGTCCTTCAAGCATATGGATCATCCGTTCCGAGTATCTCAACAATGCTCTTAATGATTCAGAGCATGTCCTTTCACCTTCAAACATTGTTTGGGGACTCAGACTTCACTTTTGAAGGAACCCAATTGTCAAGAATGCAGGGAATCTATCAAGGGAACGGATCGGCA
>JALLOR010000224.1:0-11536 GCA_036939395.1 Porosira glacialis
TTATTATTATTATTATTATTATTATTATTATTATTATTATTATTATTATTATTATCAATTCGGTCGGCCAAGAAGAAGCCGGATGTGATTGCTGAAAGGTCTTGGCATGGGGGCCCGAGGGGCGCATATCTATTTTGATAGAAATTAGTTACAAATTGGAAAAAAAACACACACCTGTGGAGGTAAATATAGGTTGCTTCGCAATAATTGTTGCTTTGCAACAAGGAAAACTGCCGTGAAATTAATGAAGTAGTGAAAGTTGATGAATCTATTCCTAAAGTTGTAATTTTAAGTCCAAAATTGTAAACTATTCCGATGCGTCGTCAGAGTTTGAATCTGAATCAGAGCTTAAACTCAAAGTTTTTGCCACTTTCCTTCTTTTGGCTTGTTTCAATGCCTCATCATCAGGTCCCGTTTTCCTTTTCAAATTCCTTGCCAAAAGTCCTGCCGTCTCTGAATCCGAACTACTACTATTGCCTCCAAAAAGTCTCTCGGTGATATCGTTAAAAATTGCTGATGTGAAAATAGCCAATATTTGTATTGATCCTGATGACTCGGCATTGACATGAAGTAAATTACTGCTCCATCCGCCCTCTTCCCATGTTTTAATCTCGTCCACAAGTTTGGCAATTGGTGAATCTGATTTTGTTGCGATGCTTCCATGGTAGGTATCGAAAATTGTTTGAAAATCGTTTGATTCAAACATGATGAAGTGGTTGTTAAGTGTCGCATCCGAAATGTCAATATCTGGATTACTGATCCAATTCATTGCATTTTTCAATAGTCCTGTAGAATTATCTTTGAGAGTTCCAAGAACCTTTGATTCAGAATTTGTGAGGTAAGAGACAATGGCATTTTTGTTGACGACACTCTCAGCGGGAACTGGGTCCAAGAGGCTTGAGTTGCTTGAATGAACAAAATTATCTAGACTTTTGTGGTGTCCCAATTGGTTGTCTAGCATCATGTGGAGGAAACTGTCTGTCACGGTCTGAAATTGGTCACTTAGTTTCTTGCTTGCTTTGGTAGGGAATTTGCCTTTGAGTTTGATGATTTCACTTGCAACGGCACATAAACCCTCAATTAATTGGTCCTTGTCAAGTGATGCATCAACATGGCGTCTTTGTGTTGAGCTTTCATTTCGGGTAGGTGTTTTCCCCCGTTTTTTCTTTGGAGTGGTGAAAGTCATATCTACTGACAGTACTGGTTGATCTTGTCTGTCCAATTTCCAAATGGTAAGTGACTTTTTGAGGTTATCAGCTTGTTTACTCTGCCACAGACGACGCTCTGCCCAATGAAAAACAAAGTGTGCCATGATCGTTCTCTCCCAGAGAGCCAATGGTTGGAGATCATTATTCGTTCTTAACAGTAGATCTCCAAATTTGTTGATCTTGTGCACAGTAGTACCGCTAATCAAATGATTATTATCGAAAGGGGATTTTAGGTTGTAGGCTTCCGCACCAGTGAATTTCCCTAATTTGAGTAGTGGGAATGTAGCAGGGTTCAATGCTGTGGTTTTGATGTGATAGATGAAGCTCAAGTTAAAGAAAGGTAGGATGGACATCCTGTGAGCTTCGGGCGCAAAGGCAGTTGCTACAAATCCACGGCCAGCATGCGTGGAGGCTTTAACCTTGTTGATCATGACTTCCAAGATTTGTATGAAATCTTGCTTCTTGTCCTTGTTGTTGGAGCACATGTATTCCCATGCAACGTGAAGTGTGGGTGCCATTTGTACCATGTTGGTGGATGGAGCTGGAAACAAGCCATATAACTGAATTATTTTCATTACAGTTTTTAGTCCACAAATGTAGATGTACTGCTCAAGAAATGGAATCTTGCTTTTATCATTCTTTATCTTTCCACAGGATGTAATGATCTTCTGGACTTGTGATGCAAGCTCTTTCTCACCTAATGATAGTAATGCTGAAGGAAGAGGAGAAATGTGAGAAAATAAATTAGAAATTAAATACAATCTGTATTTTATTTCTGCAAGATTTTACGAAGACTTGTAAAGTCTGATGAACTCACCTTTATGAAAGACATGAGAGAAAAGTGAATTAATTGTAATATGTCCTAAAATCATGAAAAGAATTGGAAATAGAGAACAAAACTGAGGACTCACCTAAGTTGTGAATGATATCATCCACCCGTATAGCGCCTGTTCTTGTAACTATTGTTGAATACATTGTATCCACCTCACTTGCAGCAGTGCCAAGCTTAGCTCTCATTTTTCTTGATGACAGTTGTGTTTCTTTTGTTGACCAATTGCGAGGGTGAGTTAGAGCAACATTGAGTGTGTCAACGATGAACAATGAAGCTGCAATAAGGTCATTTGGATAAGTTACATTCCAATCCGAGTATGCTAGTGAACTGTAACAATGGTGCATAGCTCCATGATTTTTCGTACTGATCAAACCGGTAGAAAAAGCGCTGTATCGAACTGTGAACAAACAGGTTTCGTGAACTTTGCTGTCGTTCACAGTTTCGGTAGTAGTTGTATTTAGCCTGTCTGCTGCCAAGAGATGTATGATTGGTGGAAGGAATAAGACTGAGTTGATCATCCATGTAGTGAAGTAGGTTGCATCACTCGGATCCTCGGCCAAGCCTTTATGGTCATTTAAATAAGGGGGATGCAAGGTGATTGCGTTGTTGTCCATGGCTGGGAAGGAACAGGTTGCATAAACTGCTTTTTTGTTGGTTGGGTTGAAGGGATCCTTACAGTATTCTATCCATTCGTTAGAATAAAACAACTCGCAGTTAGGAAAAGCTTCTTGTTCATTTTGGTCATTTTCGTTAAGCCTTTCCAAGACAGCCTTTTTGGATTCCCATTTCACGAAGGGACATGGAACCTTGTGTGTATCGGGGCGGTGAGGGATATTGTGTTCGCCAACTGACAGAATAACACCGCTACAAAATTCACCAATCTTTACGAATGCATCTCTTCGCACCGAGGTAATTTTATTGTCAGAGCGTTGCTGGCTAATTCTGCGTCTTGCATCCAGAATCTTGCTGATAGATGCCGTTTCTTTAGGAGCAACAATCCACCCTATTTCGACTGTTGATAATTCGTCGAAGAATTGCGACGGCTCTTCACTCGCCAATATCTTTTGGACAATGCCTTGAAGGTTGTCCTGTGGGGGAATGTCCTCCTTTTTAATTAATTGAACGTCAGCAAAGTCTTGAAATGTCAAATTGCAAGGCTCCTCGATGATACCGGTAGTTGGGTCGATTTTGCTTCCAAAGAGTGCTTGAACACAGGCTCCTCCTCTGTGCATTCCTTCATCGGGACCGAATTTTACTTTGATTTTAGAAGGATGTTTAGCTACAAGATGAGCCAGGTCATAACACTTTTGTGCAACAGGCGTGTCTGCATCGAATTCGTTGACTTTTGTATCCCAAAGTTCCCTGATACCATTCATATCAGCTATGTATTCTTGCCCTTTAACAGTTCTTGCATCCGTCACAAAATACTGTTTCAACAACTCGAGTTGTCCCGTTCCCCAGGTTGGCAGAAAATCATTAGGTGGACGATGTGTAGTATACCTCCTGCGACCAATGTGGTTGACGGCTACTGGTTTTAAAGCTGCCACATCTTTTGTATCATCGTTATTAAACTCTATTACTGTCTGGATTTTGTGAAATAAAATACAAAATGTAAGAAAAATCTAGCTTCATAGAAATAAAATACAATCTGTAAGAAAAATCTAAACATACCGGGTCTGACCAAATCATAAACACACTCATATCGTGTCCCGCTTTGTTCTCATGGGTTCGAGTCGCTCGTGCTGGATTGCCGAGTATGTTACAAGTTATTTCAAGTCCAGTCTTTTTATGCCATGTGTTGTGATTGGAATCTGGTATAGCAATTACTAGATCGTTGTGGTCACTGATGTAGTTCGGGTATAGAAAGGGCCACATTGAGTTATGGACTACGACATTTGCGCTGTTGCAGACGCTTTGGATATATGGCAATGCGTCGGACAGGTCGATTTGTTGTCTTCCATCGATGTATATCTTTTGAGATGATGGTTTTTCTTGAGGCGCTGTTCTAGACAATGGCGTATTGTTCGATATTGCCTGCAATTGTATGCCATTTATCGCTGGAGGTGTAGGCGATTTCAAAGATGTTTGATCTGAGGTAGATTTTGATGATGGCGCTGGTGATGTTGACGATGAGGGTGTAGCTTTGCTCGTTTCAGGTGGAGATTTGCTGGTTTGATTGCGTGTTTTTCCCGCCGATGTTGATGCTTTTGATACTGACTGGGGTTGGGATTGGGGGCTGGCCGCGGCGTTGGTCGAAGTTTTATTTCTCCTTGGTGAACTTCGCGTTGGAGATGTGCCATTCCGTTTTGCCATGCTTTTGAGAGTATTCGGCAAAGCGTCTGGCGTTGCTCGACAAGAATAGATGGTTCTGAAATAACAAGACAATGAGAGGCCGTGGCGGTGGCGCTGAAGTGATGATGGTAAGGCGCCTTGTCGATGTTGACGTAGATCGTCCGTCAAAGGCTATGGTGTTCGCGCTGTAGTTGACTGTGGCGATAAGATGAGTAGAGGGCCTGATGATAAATAATGTGATGATGGAAGCGCATCGACGAGGGAACAAGACAACTGCAGGACGTAACAGGGGCGTTGAAGTGGTGATTACAGGGCGTGACGTTGGTGCTGAAGTGGATCGTTGCGTCAAATGCCACGTGTTGGCGCTGTAGTCGAATGTGAGGAGAAGATGAGCTGAGTTGGAGATGATGAATTATGCGATGGTGTTGGCGCTGTAGTCGATTGTGACGAAAAGATGAGTGGAGGTGCAGATGACGAATTATGCGATGATGGAAGCGCAGTGACGATGGACGCGCATTGATGACGGAATGGGGATGCATAGATGCGTTGAGAATTCCATGGAAGCGATGAAAAATTATCTGATCGCTGAGAGAAACATGTGGTTGTTTAATGTACTTATTCCTCTGCACACTTGAAATGGATTGAGAAACAAATATTCGGGAAAAGAAATTTCACAATATACAAGGATATCGTGGAACGCTTGATTGATGGGGAGAGAACTGCGAGCTTAATCGTGGTTGAAAGTGATCGGCCAGTAGATATGCGTTGAGACACTAATGGATCCGGCCAGTAGATATGCGTTGAGACACTAATGGATCGCTTAGACTATCATGTGATTGTTGGGTTGTACTTATTCCCAAATACACTTCAGATGAGTTGAGAAACCAAATATATTTTGCGAAAAGAAATATCAAAAATATCATTAATGGAACGCTTCAGTGATTGTGTCACCTTTATTTATCTAACTGCCAGTCCACGTAGGAATTCAATAAAACAAAGGTGTCAAAAATTTTGCGAAGAGAAGGAATCACTTTGATTTACAGTATATCATAACACTAGTCTGATTGTTGAGGCGTTAGACGCTGCACATCAACCACCAGACGCAACCACAGATGCTTCGTTTTATCACACCACTTGGATAACTGTACTGAGCACACAAATCTTTTGGATGCTTCATATTAGGACCACAATTCATTCTTTTACTCAGCATTAAACCTTCGAACATGGTGAAACCTTCCAACACAAAAAAGAATGCGGCGTCTCCGACAACGCCTGTCAAGCGTGGAAAGTTTGGCAAGCATCGCGCGCAAGCATCTCCTGCGACTGCCAGCACTTCGCCAGGCAAACATCGCGGGTCATCGTCGCCATCAACCGCCAACACATCAAAACTCTCACCAATATCCGCTGCATCGTCGGTACGGGTGAAGAAAAAGTTTAGTGGGATGTCTATCGACAAAAAGACGGATTCGAAGAGGCAAAAGAAGCGCGACAACGACGAACAGATTGCAGTTGAAGACGATGATGCCGAAGACGAGGAAGAAGATTTTCCCGAAGCACTTCATATTGAATGGTTGTCCGAGGTTGGCGTCAAGAAAGCATTGTTGTGCTTCAAAGACAAAAAGGAAGTAAGGAACAAGTCTTACAATGAAATGATCGAGATGCTGTCGGAATGTTTTACTCCGTCGGAAATGAAAGTCGCTTACACCGTTATCGCGATAGCAGCAGGGATGGATCGAAAAAAGTTGAATCTTAAGGGTATGACGACGAAGAAATTTGTCAAGAAAGCAATGTCAAAGCTTGTTATTGAGGTGGTGAATATGCAGAGTGAAGTTGATGTTGGTGAAGATGGTTCAGTGTGCGGAGTTCCTCATAACATCTCGGTGAAAAAGTGAGTTATTGTTTGTGAATTGTTTAAAAAAAAAATACATAGTGTATTTTTTTTCTAACAAATCCTTTTCATCTTGCAGAATTAATGCCAATGTAAAGGTGGAGAAGATAGAACGTTTCAAGCAAAGCATTGGAAAAAAATTGCAGTGAGTAGTTGTTGTATTCAGATGCAAAATGAATTGAAACGAAACTCCTTTTTTTTGCAACTGGCTTTTACTGGATATTCAATGTAATATCTTACAATTTGTATTTTATTTCTATCAGGTATAACAATGACGAAGAGAGCAACGAAGAGGAAGAGGATGATGAAGAGGAGGAAGAAGAGGAGGAGGAAGAAGAAGCACAGAAGGAAATCTATTCCGTTTCGTCTACTAGTGAACCTGACGAAGAGGTCTCTACAGATGAAGATGGTGACGCAAATGAAGTTCGTGATGTTCAAGTAAAGATTGAGGTTGGTGATCAACAAATTGAAGACAAAGATGATGGGAGCTTTATGGAGGAAGATGAAGTGGTTAATTCGGATGAAGATGATGAATCTGTTGGAGATGACACCAATGATGTTTGTAACAAGTTTGGATTTGAGGTTAATACCACCAAAAATCCTAACTATGAAGTAATTGCTGCCATGTTTCTCGACGACAAAGCTACAACGGTGCATGTCACAGTGCCTGGTTCGAATGAGGTGGAAGTTTATTATCTTGATCAAAGGTCACATCGGACTGATCTAAAATCAATTCTTGCTAATCCGAAGTCAGGCAGTAGGTGGAAAGTTTGGTTGAAAGAAGTGAACGAAGAAATGAAATCAAGCCTTGCACCGGGCTTTACTCCTCCACCACCCAACAAAGTAAAAGTTCGTGAAGCAGTTGAGGAAGCAGCTACACCGAAATCATCCAAACCAAAGAAAAAGGAGAAGGCTAAATTGAAGAAAGCAGAAGACGAAAAGAGCGATGTTGAATCCGAGGATGAAAGAATCTTGTCCAAATCGCAAGCATCGAAATCACCACATAATTCAAAAACAAGGTCGAAGAAGAAGGTCAAGGTGAAAGACAGCGAAGATGAAGACAGTGATTATGACGCAGACGAGAAAGTAAGAGAGCATAAATCGAACACGTCAAAAATGAAGCAAAACATGCAAGCTAAGAAAGCAGATACCAAGATCAAGCGCCATAATGAAACCAACAAAAAGGTGAAATCCAAAGGCGTAGAGGTGAAACAGAAAAGAAGTCCACCAAAGGCGGGGTGCAAAATGAACAACGGAAAGAAGCAAGACAACAGTGATGATGATAACAATGAAGAACATAAAGGTAAAGCATCAAAATCAAAGAAGGGGTCGATGACGAAACGAGCAGGAGAGGGGGGCGGCAAGGCGAGCACCGTCGCGAAAAAAGTCGCAAAGGCGGGCAAAAAAGGTAAGGAGCAGAATAAGAAAGAGACAGAGGGCGTGGAAGATAGTGACAGCGGTTGTGAATCAGATTCTATTTTTGGCGCTGAGAATTTGTTGGAGCATTTGAACAAACAAGTTGTAGAGAAGTCAAAGAGGCCATTTGGTGTTTTTTCAACGCCGATTTTTCACAATGTTGTCAAAAAAGAATCTGTGTGGTCAGTTTCTTTCGATAGGCCTGGAAATATTTTTTATGCCAAGGGAGAACACCAGCAATCAGTTATCCAATATTTACATGAGAGGAAGGCTGTTGGTAATATCAACCACATCCCTTCCTGGATCACATCAATACGTGACGTGAAGATTCGTAAAATGGAGCATGGGAAGGAGAATGTTTGGAAAAGATCGGGCATCAAGAACAATACTACTGAGGTTGTTCATTTCGTAATTTCAGTTCCCACAGACGAGGAAGAAACTTTTCATGCTCTATTGAACAACTGTATTGATGAATACTTCTGCAAGGCGTTTAGAAAGCGCAAAGGGAACTCAGCTGGCGATATGGCCTTGGCCTACGTCGAAGCTCTACACTTGAACGATACTGGAACCGGTGGTGGTCTTATCAAGTTTGTTCTGAATGCAAAAGGCAATGGTGACAGAGATGAAGCTGTGAAGACGATGAATAAAGAACTTCACAACCATTTCAAGGATGGACCAGCATATCACTATGACGTTCCTCTTGATAAATTCATGTGTGATTGGGATATCAAGCAATTCCTCAATAATTATGTTGGGGTTGACTCTTGGGATGATCTCAACGATTCACAAAAAAAGGCGTGTTATAGGGATTACCCTGCAAAAAATTGCCGCAATGGGATTCAATTGTTCAAGAGAGTTATTGATAAGAGCTGATGTTTTGTATTGAATCTGGCGAGATATTGAAAGGGGTGGATATTTTGTGTTGCTGTTTTGTTTCAGCTTGCGCGATTGTGTGTCCATTAATGAAGAGTGGGGAAACCAAAATTATATGTATGGTGCTCTGAAGTTACTAATTTCCCTTTTACCCAACACATCTTTTTCATTATGACTCATAGGTGAGTTATTTTGTGCACAGTTTTGATAACATGATTAGAAATAAAATACAAACTGTAATAAATTTCTATTTACTGTCACAGGTGTCAATCGAAGAGTAAAAAGAACCACAGACTATCATCGGATACTTCATCAAATGGAAGCGCGTAAACAGTGCCGCAGGATTTATTGGAAACCACTCATTGGCATAGAGATTGCAACTATATTGGGCATTGCATGGTATCTCCAAATGGAACTTTTTCGTACTCAGCAACTACCGGAATACGTTACCCGAGCACAAATAAGCAAGATTCCATTTATTGAAAAGAATCTTCAGATGCAAGCGAAAAACGTTTACAGCGAAATGTATCGAAGTACAAAGTGTAGTCAGTTCATTTTATCTGACACTGGGAATGATCAGCTAGACGGTAGGATTGGTTTTGTGGATTGGTACGACGAGATCAACGTTGGATATCATGCAATGATTTGTCCCCAAGGATCTTCGAACTTTCGCGACGGGGTACCTCTGATGGTCAAGCCAGAAAACATGGAGTCCATGACACAAGTGTCACCCGACAAGTATAACAAAAACCCAAAAAGGGACGATTATAATGTAGTCACTGAAAACGTCATGCCTGGCAAAGATGGTGAGCATTTCACTGTCAAACTGCGACATGATGTGTTTCAGAACATTTTCAAAACTTATGATAGACTTGAAAGCCGAGCTGATGAGGCATATGAGACCATGGTACGCATTCTTGACGAGAAAGAGAAAGTAGAGGCTGAAAAGGAGGCGACAATTGCCCACGAACAAGCAGAATATGAAAAGGCAATGGATAAATTCATGTCAACACATAAGTTGGTAGAAGACCGGCCCCATAAGCGCCGGCGAATTCATGATCCAATTTCAAATACAGCCCGTGTAACTCAGGTCCAATCTGTTTGGAAAGCAAAGTTAGACCACATGCGAACAATGATGAATAAGAGCCAAGAAAGTGATGGTGAGCACTTGTTCACATTTCCGTTTACTACAATTGATAATTCATTGCTATGTTGTGGCGAGGGGTTGAAAGAACTCAACGAACATCACATCAATGGAGTACGCCACGATGCTATCTTTGCCAAAAGTATGGAGGTGGATTCCATCATCATTACAACCACATCCGTGAGGTCCTTGTCACCAGGGTTAGACATAGACGAAGACATTATGAATTTCTGCTTGAAGTGGTAAGTACATGTTACATGTTTGCATGTTGTTGAGTATACACTGACACATCTTACAAGCATAAATACTGACCCACATAACCAGGATGACGTGCAATGTTGCCGGGTTGCGCGCATTTGACACCAATTTTTTACGAGTACTATTTGCAACGTCTCCATCACAATGGGTGCAAAGTGGGATAAATATATTTGACTTCAACTTATTGTTGATGCCTTTTGATGCAAATGGTCACAAGTCGCTGTTTGTTGTGATTGGGGCAAAAAACATTCGTAGCTATACACACAAGGGGTTCAAAGGCAGTCGGCCATGTATCTTACACTTCGATTCTACAAACTGTTCTCCCAGTCGGCACCACACTTCCCGCGGTCGTCATGATCATAACGTTGTGGCGGATAAGCTCCGTACTTGGATGAACAGGATATGGCGGTGGCAACATGACGATGTTGATCACCTGCTGATGCCATTCAACAAAAGGTCAATGCCGATATCGACGCCTTATGGTACGTAACTTTGAGATTTATTGTTCTGCGGTTGTATATTGTCAACCAGGATCTCACTAAATCTTTATTCAGTGCGCTGGCCGAAGAGTAATGCTAATACTGGACTAAGCATTTTGCGATATGCTTCTGGCTTTGCATGTATATCTGAGGAATCATTTTCGATTGAATCTTTTGATGCTGATGGTCACTCAAACATCATATCCTCCCACGACCAATTTTCTTACAACGAGGTTGAGATAAAGCGGCTGCGTCAAGATTGTTTACGTCTGGTGTGTGGCGTATTTGAGAAGTACTGCACGGTGCGCTCGAAATCAGCGGAAAAATGCGAGTTTAGTGATTGTTCCCAAAAGTGTTGTTCCAATGGCGGACACGAGTCGGATGAAGAGAGCGTGTCTACCAAAAGCTCTTCTGATAGTAGCTCAATGTTGTCCGAAAATTCTGGAAGCATTTACATGCCGGAGGATGATGATATCGAGCCCGATAAAACGGACCATTTGTATGGTGATTCAGCTGCCAATCTCAACAACTCATACTGTTCGGAATGTACGAACCATGCTGGCGATGATGATAGCAGCATCGAAGAATGTTACAGTGACTACAAAAAGAGCGGCGGGACGAGGTGCCGCTCTTCTGTGACAAGCAATGACGATGATTCTGCGTGTGCTGCAAGAGTAGTGTGTCCGGGTGACATTGTGGAGTATCATGGCATCCTATCAGGTAGTCCTGCGAAAAGAGACTCCATTGTCACCATTGAAGATTCTACCAAAGCAACGTACATCGTTCTCAAAAGTGGCGTCATCCTTCGTCCGAAGACGCACGTCATTCGCAAAGTAAAAGTATATTGTGACGCAACGGAGAACCTGATACCAAATCCTCTCGCAAAGTGGCTTGATGTAGACAAGTGCTACCTGCAATCTGGATCACTGCAACCCATAAACAATGACAAACCTGACGATAGTGATGTGGAGGATGTCCAACAAAATCACCTTCGGTGAGGTTTTTCCGTAGAATTTTCTTACACTTTGTATTTTTTTTCTAAAGTCAGTGTTTTTTCTTACAATTTGTATTTTATTTCTCATTGCAATTGTTTTTGTCATCGCATGCTTCGCCTTCAATGCTTAGGCATAAACGAGGTAAAAAGAA
>JALLOR010000225.1:0-11526 GCA_036939395.1 Porosira glacialis
AAATGTATGTGCAAGTTGAATTTGTGTTTGGTATTAAGCATAATAACAATAATAATAATATTCGAATAAAACTTCAAATCCAACTGAAATTTCAGCACGCCACAACAGCAGCTTGAGTGGCAATATCATGACCAGCACAAATAAAAATACATAGAAGCTTCAAGGTAAAATGCAACTTCAAGTTCAAATTGATTATCAAGTTGAAATTTTATGTGGTATTAAGAATCACAAATTTAAATAGAAATTCAACTCAAACTGCAACTTCAACTTCAAATTAAACTGCAACTGCAACACACCAAGCAGCAACTATAATTGTAACAGAACGACCAGTGTCAGTGTCATACACAGCACTAGTAGCTTCAGGGTAAACTTTAATTTCAAGTGCAAATAGAGGTTCAAGTTGAAGTTTGATGTGGTATTATGCATCAACAATTCAACTTCAACTTCAGAAATTATTCATCAACTTCAACTTCAACATGTCAAGCATCAACTCAAATGACAACAGAATGACAAGTGTCAGCAGGTCAAGCACATACAAAAGTTAACACCTTGAAGGTAAACTGCAACTTCAAGTGCAAATGTAGGTTCAAGTTTAATTTTGATGATGTATGAATTCTCAAAACTTCAACATCAACTTCAAAACTTCAACTTCAACTTCAAATTCAACTTCAACAAATCAACTTCAACATGTCAAAATCAGCAACTCAAATGGCAACATCATGACCAGTGCCAGTAGCACATACAGAAATATCAGCTTCAAGGTAAACTCAACTTCAAGTGCAAATGGAGGTTCAAGTTGAAGTTTGATGTGGTATTCAACATCAACACTTCAAATGCAACTTCAACCTCAAAAATGATTTTCAAATGCAATGTGCTGAAATTAGTCGGACAATACATGTCTTACATAACGTGAGTAAATCTACTGCTTCTTTAGTATAAAAACTACAACTAGGTTTACTTAACATAACTAACTTCAAGTTCCTCTAACTCAAGCATTCCATCTCCCCTGAGGACGATTCAAGTATTGAATCCACCACAACATAGTGGCAGGGTAGTGGAGTTTATGTTTTTTAAACCAAAATATTGAATTTTATCTCCTACTGTACCTTATTGTTACAATCTATTGTGCAGGGCTTTTCTGAGAATGAAGTCGGCCATAAATATGCATGCATCGTCCTTGCTTCCACACAAGTCACTAGATACTCCATCATAAATGGCACGGCGTTTAAATTCGTTTCCAAAAAATGATGATCGTACGTGCAATCTTCAACGCTCCCCCCCACGTCAGTCAAACACTCGTTGTCGTATTGGGGGTGCCCTCTCCATGTCTCCGACCCCAAGCATATCATCTAATGGTTTGTGTTGCCCGTTGAACTCCGCACTGCATCATTAAAAAAGAGGTGGCATCGTCACCTTTTCTTCATTCCCCCATGTTTCGAACAATCATACCTCGAAATAACGGTATCTCACGTGTCAGCTTCAAAATCTGTCCAATCTGGAGCCGCCGTGTGCTCGGAATGAACCGAGGGCAATTACTTCGATGACTCATACATCATCCAGTCATTGGGTGTGCACTGCATGGAATGCATTAGAATCAATCATGTTGCCCTGTCAAGGTATCAACCAATCAACCAATCAACTGCCTCAATCTTTCTCCACCACTTGGCACTCCATGGTCACCGCGTCACAAACCTCCTCCGCCGTGCCCATCTTGATCGCGTAGACGCAGGCCCCCACAATAAAGGAGGCCCCCACCAAATCACTCGGCCCGAACGTTTCCCCAATGAGTACGGCCGACACCGCCGCCGCAAAGAGAGGCTCGGTGGTGAGTATGATACTCGCATCCGTGGCCGGCACGCGCTGGAAGGCAATGCTCTCGACGTAGAGGCTGAGCGAGGTGGTGACGAGTCCCATGTACAGAATGGCGGCGACGGCCAGGGGTGAGGCCAGAATGGGTCGAAAGTCCGGTAAAATGCCGTGGAAGCCCCATTCGGTGGCCCCCGGTATGGCCGCGTGGGGGCTGAGCTCGAAGTAGGCCAGGGCGACCGTGCTGACGACGAGGAGTTTGATGGCGCTGACGGGCAGTGCGGCGCTGGGCTGCTTCTTCATGAGGTCCTCGAGGATGAGGTATCCCATGCCGAAGCCGACGGGCTGGCAGAAGCTGATGAGGTCTCCAACGGTGGGATCTCCGGCGGCGCCCTTGAGCTCGACGATGGCCACCCCCAACACGGCAACCAAGGCGGGGCCGAGCGTGCGGAGGTCGAAGCTGGTGTCGAAGCCGCGCGACGTGGACGACTTGACGCGCATGAACTCCGACACGATGGCCACGAAGATGCAGTTCAGGCTGCAGATCACGCAGGACCGGCTGGGAGTCGTGTCGAGCAAGCCCACGAGCTGGCCGAGGTACCCGAAGCTCACCCACGACCCGCAGATGAGAGCTCCGCGAGCGGTCTCCCAGTTGATGCTCCCCTTGGACACGCTCAGGATCGTGCCCGGGACCAGTGAGAGGGCAGCGATGCCGAACCGCACCACGGCAAAGAGGCCGGCGTCCACCCCTGGCTGCGCGAGGACGACCTTGGCGATGGCGAAGTTGGACGCCCAGAACGCGCACAGAGCCACGACCACGCCGCGCCACGCAAGGTCCGAGATGCCCTCCTCCCCTTCCGCATCGTCGGCGGTAGCCGGTGCGGAGTCGGCGAAGAAAACACCAGCCTGCTCCGAAGTTGTAAACACCCGCGCTCGTCCGAAGTCCGAATCTGAGAGGGACATATGTGTGTTCGCATCGTTCTCCGCGACCGTCATCGTCGCAGCGGCCGTGACATGCGCGGCGCCGTCATCCTCTACCGATATGCACGGCGTTTCGTCTGCAAAGAAGAGATCCTTTTCCTTGGGATGCGAACGCAGGACAGTGGAAATTGATACTGGTGAAAGGGATGCGTGGGGCAAGCATGGATGATCGATGGCAGAGCAGCCGTGCGCGACGTCGCGGACCACGGAAACGGCCGACTTTGGACCAAAGGTGAAGGCTGATGCGACTATTGTCGACGCCGTCGCGCCCATCGCGAGGGCGAGGAAAACTCGGTTCGTACAACGTGTCGTCATCTTCAAGGGTGGGTGATGTAGGATCGAAATGTTGAATCTAAAGTAACCGTAGTGTTTTGTGGGATACCATTGATAGAAATAGAGTTTCGTTATGTATTTTTTCATTTTATTTTTTGAGGGCTGGGTCAGAAGAAAAGATCTTGGTCAGATCTTTGTCAGATGGAGCGCGGAGAGTCGTCGTCAGCAATTTTTTTAATCAGAAGACACAGATGACACAACATCATAATTAATACGTACCAGTAGTACCAGCACGTTCTGTAGCCTATTTACTCTTGTACAGTCTACTCGCTCTAAGGATCCGGGGGGAGGTACCGGCGAGAGCGCATTCTAATAGAGAGTGACAAGCTTAGTGAATATCATGTTCTAATGGTGAGTGGGTACCTAAATCTGGCCTGTATTGTGCTTCAAAGCAGCTGTATGCACGCACTGTCATAAGCTAGATTACCTTGCTATTTACCTTCTTACTAGAATTTTATTGTAGCCAGCTCATAATGTCTCTAGTGTCATACAGTATGTACTACTGTACAGTAGATAAATACAGCAGTATGTTACAATACTTTAGATTTCCACTAGTAGGAATTATCTCTCTCTCTACGCAGTTAGATTATTCTACCTCATTTTTACTACAAGTAGCTTGTTCTTCCTTTGTTATTCTTCTCGTAGCCTATCTTGTATGGTAATACAACTACCTCTTCTCAACATAATTTTCATTCTAGCCCATTTGTCAACAACTTTTCTTCTCGGAGCCCGCCTTGTAAATTTTGTCAGGAGGGGAGAGCATGGTAGATAGCATTCTAATAGAGAGTGGCAAGCTTACAAACGCAAGCTTAGAGAGAGTAGACTGCAATCAAAAGAACAATAATGTGTTCTGCATGCGGTACAGTATTTATAAGCCCACAACAGAACAATTTTATTATCTTCGTAATGATGAGAGGAAATAATAGAAATGCATTCTTTCAAAGATTCACATACTAAAAATACGAATTTCATTTCTTTTTGGCAATACGGGGCTGTTGCAAAATGTGTACCAGCAAATAGACTTCTTATCTAATGTGAACGGGGACCGACTAATTGATTCGTGTGTTAAGATACTATTTCCAACGTTGTTGATTCTACGCGAGAGAAAGGAAAAAGCGAACATTTACACACACAGCTGTACAGACCACGTACATGCGAAGAATATGAAGAGTACTGTGTGCCCTCCAAGGACGTATGTACAGCTTAAGTACCTATTGCTGTACATATGTCCTTGGACAATACACTGTTACATACGTGAACACGTTCTGAGCAAACTAAAAAATGTTGTGCTTTTTTGCAAAGTTATTTGCCTCTCGTTCTCGAGAAGAATCACATTCCTTCATCCAGCTAGAGATAGCCTCGCACGACGCACGACCGACCGCCTCTGCGTGCCTCTTGCCTCTTCTCTTGTGACCGCCCTCGACTAACTAAAAGTATACGTAGAGAGTACTGGTACCCTGGCTGGGCACTTGCGTATGTATAAGGGCACCCTCGCCAATTCGCCAATTCGCCAATGCGCCAATAGAAAAGTATCACGTCACGTCACGTCACGTCACGTCACGTCATTCCTTATTCTTTTGGATTTTCAGACGGGTGCTCTACTATTTGACATCGTTTCGGTAATTTGTATCAAGAGTTTAGAGAGAGTTCTTTGTTTCGCCGTGTACTGTACGCTTCTTCTGAACCGAGTAACAAGAAGTTTAGAGAGATCTTTCTAGCTAGAGATAGACAGGACAGCAGCTTACGTCTGACAAAACAACCATTCCGTCCAGCCCGTCAGTAACTGTGCCATTCGCGAACTGTGAGGTACAAAAGGAAGGACGAGTAGGCGAAAAAGTCAATCTTCTAAAACCTTGGCTTTCAAAAATGCACAATCGAGGGACATTGTCCTCCGGGGGGATCAGAGCCGCCAATTCTTCCGGCTTTCGCGGCAGTGGAAGCAGCAGCAGTTGTACCACCACCGTCTTCCTTCGAGACGAAAAACGAGATCTCGGCAATAATAATGTGAGGAAATACATTCTTCCTCTGTCGCCGGCAAAGGCGAACGCTGCCACCACCGCAGAATTGAACACAGCCTCCACGGCTACAGTATCGTCGCCCTCCAAACCACCAACGTCGTCCTCACCACCACCTTCGTCGTCCTCCTCGCAGGATCGATGCCGAGCCCGCCTCTTCCTCCTCGCATCCTCGGCGCTCTACGCCTCCGAATTCTGCTTCGTCAAATCCCTCAACGAAACAATGCCGGTGGGAATCGGTCTCGTGCTGCGGTTCGGGTTGGCTAGTTTGGTGTGCATTCCTCTCTTCTTTGCCGGGAAGACGAAGAAAGACAACGACAAAGGTGGCGACAGCAGTCACGACGATGACGTGGAAAAGGGCAACACCTCCTCCCTCTCCTCCACGACAGCCTCCACGAGTATCATGCCCCTCCTCCTAACAGGGTTGGAAGTAGGAATCTACAACGGTGCGGGCTTCGCCGCCGACGCCGTGGCACTGAGCTATAATCTTGCGAGCGTGGGTGAACTCGCGCTGTTTGGAAGCTTGGCCACGGTGTTTGTTCCGTTTTTGGATCGGGTTGTGCTTGGGAAGCGGATGAAGTCGGAGCGGCTGCTGGTGAGTTTTCTTTGTGTTTTTGGAGGATGTGTTTTGGGAGGTGTTTGGGATGGAACAAGTGAATGGAGTTCCGCGTCATGACGTGAGAGGCGAGTACGAATGAGTGCGAGAGCCATCGTCTGGCGGTCGGAAGGCAATGTCCGTGAAGCGGTGTTTCTTTGTTTTCTTTCTTCAACGAAATGTCGAATGTCCCCGACACTCCGTGGAAGAAAAGAGAACATTGAATGTAGAGCGAAAATGGAAATCCGCTGGGTGGTCCGAAGGCAATGCTGGTTTGGGCCACGGCGTTTCCATGCTTTCTTTTCTCCATAAAATATCGAATGTCCCTGACATTACGTGGAAAGAAGTGGGTAATTGAACGGAGCGGGATAGATTTTCATCGAGGGCGGCGGAGTTCTTCGGAGTCGAGCATTATTCATTAAAGGTTTTCATGTGTCTCGATTTCCAAGGTCTTTTTAATTTTTTTGAAGATTGATACATCTGAAGCCTCATGTTATGTCGAATGGTGGTAACTTTGATTCATACCCAACAATCTTCTTTTTCTGCCTTGAGGTCCTTAAAGTGTCGTATATACCCCGACGACACTAAATGGTAATCAAAACGCAAAGAACATGTGTTTTGGAGCGGAAGGATTTTTGGAGTGAGGATGTTTGG
The DNA here is from genome assembly GCA_036939395.1 of Porosira glacialis. Lineage (NCBI taxonomy): Eukaryota > Bacillariophyta > Thalassiosirophyceae > Thalassiosirales > Thalassiosiraceae > Porosira > Porosira glacialis. The sequence continues at coordinate 6,385 of JALLOR010000225.1, forward strand.
GTTGGAACCAGAGTTTGTTCTTGGCTTGTTTCTATTCCATACATTGTCGAACAAATCACGACACGACAATGTGTGGAATTGAGAGGGCGAGGAACTTCCGAACACTACTTGAAACGGGAAGATTTGAGGATATAATATCAAGGTGCGGAGTGTTGCTGTATCACGAGGTCACGGATCTCCAACGACACTTTGTGTGTGGAAATGAAAATGACAATAAACATCTTTTTCGAGCGGAAGGAAAATTTCAAGCGGTTGTGTCATTTCCCAGTCGCGTGCTTTCGAATCTAAGCCGCGGTTGTCTTTTTATATTCAAGAAAGAGTTTGGATTTGGGGATGGAGTGAAGTTGATCGGCTTTCGGCCAGGTGGTGGTAACGGCAATGGTCGGATTAGAGTCGTACGGGTTACTTTGTTTGTTGGATGATGTTCCTACATTGTCGCCGAGTCTTTTCGGCACTGTGTGGAAATCAAACGGCAATAAAAATCTACCTTTGGAGTGGGAAGAGGGTGGTTTGGAGGTGTGCCAACCGCGCATTTCCTCTTGGCCTCATATTGTCCAATATCCAATATAGGGCTCGCGTTGGTCTTACTGTTCGAAAGGTTTTATTTACTATTATTTTGCGCCAGACAAAAACTGAAGCTCGTTTGTCCGTTTCACAAACTTAAAAATCCGCGCGCCTGCTCTCTGAAACAAATATTGTCTTCCCTTCCTCACATCCGCAGGGAGTAGCCCTAGCCATGATCGGTCTCATACTTCTCGAATGGCCCTCCGGCGACGAAGACGAGATTACATCCGCAACAACAACGATGACGATGATGATGCCGCAAGTAAAAGATAATTATGGCATCACAGCGGAAACAATGGTGGACGACTTCCGGAACGACTACAATTTTGGCGACGCCGAAGGAGGGTACGACGTCGATGACGCGGCAGCGGCGGTGGCTGCATTGACATCGGAACTGCTTGAATACGGAGACGATGGTGTCGACGACTACATGGATCATCGAAGTCGGGATTACTATTCCGGTGATCCGGACGACACCACCGCTGCTGCCTTCGATTTTGAAGAAGACTCTACGACGGAAGCCACTCCGTCGGTATCCATGTACTACACCATCACGTCCATGTTGTCAACGTTCGTAGCGTCGCTGATGACGGTTGCTTCGAGCAAGAAGTGGTTCTGTCTTGTGCAGCCCGTCGTGTACGGATTGTCGTTTTGGAGGATGGAGCATGCTGTGGAACGATTTCCCGGCGAGGCCATGAGGTGAGTTTGTTGCAGAGCAATATAGAGGAGGAGCAGCTGAGGGAAGCGAGAATACAAGAGTTGCGCAAGTCTCGGAAATGTGTGAAGGTGGTAATCTTCTGGATTTTTGGCAATGGTGTGTCATTCTTTCGGGATTTTTGGTTGTTTCTCCTGGCAATTTCAGAAGGTTTCTTCCGGTCGTTTGAACGGCCGTTTTTCAGGTTTTGGTCTTTTCTTCCCGTCCGTTTTGTGTCCCGCCGTCTACTCATAATATCAAAATACATCCTTTCCCTGTCCATCCATGCTCGTCCCCTATCAATCAAAATACGGGACAGGTTGACTGCGGCACAAATGTTTGGAATCCTCCTCGTCTGCATCTTCTACTGGGCCGTCACCGCCACCCGTATTACCTCCACGGACGAATACACCGAATACCTCAGCCAAATCCTAACATGGCTCACCACCCCCTCCATACTCTTCCAACTATTCTGGTCCGGCATTGCTTCGGTGGTCTTCACGTCCATCCTCGAAATGTCGGCACTGGACGGCGGATCGTTGACAGCATCGGAATCGGTGGTCATTTATAGCACCGAACCCGTGTTTGCGAGTGCCTTTGCATGGGCGTTCGTGGCCGGGGAGAGTTTTTTGGGTGGGACGATGGGGGGCGCGGTGGGTGCGGGGTGTGTTTTGGCGGGGTGCGCCGTCAGTGAATTGGGTGTGGGTGGTTTGGGTGCGTTGTTTGGAAGTTTGTTGGAGGGTGTGGGTGGATTGAGGGGCCGGTGTCGTCGGTGCTTGGTGGCGGTGGGTGCCCTCGGAGGAAATTCGAGAGGGAAAGGAGGTGGTGGAGGAGGAGGGTGGCTGCGTCGATGGTGCTGCTTACTTCGATCGCGTAGGGACGGAGACATATGTGACGACATTGATATCAATGGCGGCAAGCCATTGTCGATAAGTAGTGATCACGACGAAAATAGTCGTACCCTATTGGGTCTGCCGACATGGCGGCGCCGAAGAAGGATGCCACACTCAAAAACTGTCGCCTAGTCGGTGGAGGCAACGACTTGTTGTCGTTTCCCAGGAACAAACGGCGTTTCCAAAACAATCATGCTTCACAGCAAGTGTATGTTACCTGTATTCGTTAATTTACTGTTTAAAATTATTGTACAAATATTTAATTTAAAAATGGTATCTCACAACACCCACACCCAGTCTCACATGCATGATCAATGTGGAAAGTCCCAGTTTCTTTTTCTCCTAATAATGTGTGTGCACCTGTTTCCATTGCTTTGTACAATATCTGCATCCTAGTACTATTTGTTTGATTCCCTAAAATCCTTCTTTTTTACAATGATTGAACATTCCGGCGAACTGTTTACTAATCGAAAAATCAAAATGGCCAATTTACAACTTCTGCTGTTATTATTTTCACATCCTATAGAGTATATTCTTCCTTCAGAAACTGTACCCAGTGTGAAATCACATTCGTGACGAAGCCTCGCGCATCATAGCCTCAATCTCGTCAAGTTGCTCCTCAGACAAATGATTCCCGATTCCAAGTCTTCTACTACGTCCCCGAATGTCGGCCAAGATATCAATCGCTGTGCCATGCTCATGGCTTCGAACGATCGGATTCGCGCCTGCATCCAACAGCACCTTAATCCGATTCACTGCCTCAAGGTACTCGAAATCAAACATCGCCGTAAAGATGTTCAAAACAAAAGCCTTGCATGGTATAAGGATGTTATGAAGAGCGCTGATTCCATCATGCTCTCTTTGAGCGTCAACATCTGTCGTAGGATGCAGAGCCAAAGATCTATAGACATCAATGCCCAACGGAAGACGATTGCAGATTGACGCATGATGTAAAAGGGTTTCCCCTTCATGCCTTCGATTGCAATCAAATGCTTCCAACGATAGCAGATATGTCAAGCAAGAAGAATCTACCGAAGCAAAGTACGAATTCCAAAGAATGGGACAACGGGGGATTTTATGACCAACGACATCAACCTCACACATGGTGTCAGCGTCAACCGCCCCCTTTTGCGTCATGACGCTCAAGATCTCTACGAGGCCAAGCTTCACTACGAGCCGTGGGTAGTTGAATAGCGCGTCCCTCGCCTTCATAAAAATGAGCTCGATGTGCTCGTTTTCGTAGTGTTCATCAATCAAAAGACTACCACGCTCTACACCAGGCAGATGTGGCACCTCTTCCACTAAACGCCACACGCATTCAGAGGGTCCAGTAGCATCCACCCCTTTTATCGGAAGCAAGCCAGGGACGCTGACTCGAGTGTGCAGGCCAGATGAGACCTCCGATCCTGGGGCGACGACCCTATCCTCCCAATCGGGATTCATGCCCATCCACTCGCGAAGCTTTTCCCTCGCTCGCCGTATTTTGTCCAAATTCCGATCGTAGCCGATAGGTAAACTGGAGAATAACCGATCCAAGTAATAATCGTTACCCCGAAAATAGACGCGTTTGACAACCCTGGCAATGTCCTTGCCCTCCGCCTGTCTCCCCGCCGCCAGGGCCACCACCATATTTGTTAGTTCGAGCCCGAGGCCGAGGTAGGTCGAAATGACGCCAAGTAGATCAGGCCCCCCGCCGGACAACCAATCCATCGTCTCATCGTCGGTACGCTTGGCCCGTTTGGAGGGCGGATACTCTTCTAAGGAGCGCCTCTTCGCGCAGGGGTCTGCCGTAGATTCGCTTGCCATTGTCTGTCGTCGAGCTTTTTCCTTCGAACTTGTAAAGTGATCGTCAATCCCTCTTCTTGCCAAATTCTTCCAAATCTTCTACGCGTATCAATACTTCAAATGAAATATTTACTTTTCGAGAAACTGAGAGAGAGAAGCGATACAGCGAGACGAGACGTGTAACCAAAAATGAATGTCAGAAAGGTATCTTGAGTGGAAATATTTCATTAAAAAAGCGAGAGCGCAAAACAAGAAACCGCAAAAGTCGACCAGAACAAAAACAAAAGCACGACTGAGCAATCGAAGTTGCATTCGTCGCCGCACAAACGAAATCCATCGCCGGAATCGAATCGTGGCCACATTCCCCGCCGGCATGTATCGCTACCAACCGTGCCGCCCCTTTTTCCAGAGTCACAAGCACGCCGCTCCTTCCGCGTGGGCGCCAGCCTTCGATATTATTCCAGTCTCCGTTCCGGGAACAGAACATGCATTTGTACAGTTCCTCCGTGAGCGCCGGAAGATCCGAACCGCACCAAGTAATTCTATGCGTCCGCAACCGCAACATGGCGTCTTCAGGAAATGCTAAATGGAATCAAATTCAATGTTCGAGGTCCCCCCCCGCACCGTGGAATCGCATGGGCGAAAAGCTGACGTGCTCGTCGACCGAAATTTGCCCCTCACCCCTCCCCCGCCCACCGCACGGATGTTCTGCTCCTTTGCCTCCCAGTCTCTGTCCCATCACAGCACAAACAAATCGTAATCTCGCGATTCAGCTTGCAGCGGAACTCCTTCCAGGATACACTCTTTCTCGATATTTGGTACTCATAAGCGTTGAGCTTTTATGCCATCTTGCCACGATCACGATAAAGACTCACAAAGAAACGTCAATCAAATACCTGTAATTAGGAGATTGTTTTGTAATATTGTGTATGCCTATGGTTTTATGTCTTTTGCCACCTGCGTCGGCGCATCTTCTCTTGTTGCCACGATCACGACTCACAAGAAACGTCATTCAATTTAAAACTCTACGTACATTAGAGGTACGTGGTACATGCTGTACAAGAGGTACTGTACTCGTGAGTAGAGTACGTAAATACTCTCTCTACGTACTAACTGTAGCTAGAGAGAGTGAAGACTATTAATTATATTATGCCATCGAAGTTACCTTCTTTTAGGGGGGTATTCAGAAACAACCCTACCTAATGT